>JAURVB010012719.1:0-113447 GCA_033002965.1 Piper betle
ATCCACCCACCTTAGGGAATTTCGTCCCCGAAATGCCTATTCTTGGACCGTTGCTAGCCCCAGCCCACGACCTTTCTGGCCTGTGACCGGCAGCCTAGCCAACGTCTCTAATCCAGCCCACCATCTAACACAGAACCAGGTCGGCTCTGATACCATTTGTAACGACCCGGCCCAAAGTGCAACGTAATGGGCTAAGTCATTTCTTTAAAATGGGTACCCCGAAAGTTAAAGATCTATAGTCCATTCCCACTTATAAACAGGATCTTCTCCCAGTAGGTATTAGATGTGGGACTAAGTTGAGGGATCTCACAATCCACCCACCTTAGGGAATTTCGTCCCCGAAATGCCTATTCTTGGCCCGTTGCTAGCCCCAGCCCACGACCTTTCTGGCCCGTGACCGGCAGCCTAGCCAACGTTTCTAATCCAGCCCACCATCTAACACAGAACCAGGTCGGCTCTAATACCATTTGTAACGACCCAGCCCAAAGTGCAACATAATGGGCTAAGTCATTTCTTTAAAATGGGTACCCCGAAAGTTAAAGATCTATAGTCCATTCCCACTTATAAACAGGATCTTCTCCCAATAGGTATTAGATGTGGGACTAAGTTGAGGGATCTCACAATCCACCCACCTTAGGGAATTTCGTCCCCGAAATGCTTATTCTTGGCCCGTTGCTAGCCCCAGCCCACGACCTTTCTGGACCGTGACCGGCAGCGTAGCCAACGTTTCTTATCCAGCCCACCATCTAACACAGAACCAGGTCGGCTCTGATACCATTTGTAACGACCCAGCCCAAAGTGCAACGTAATGGGCTAAGTCATTTCTTTAACATGGGTACCCCGAAAGTTAAAGATCTATAGTCCATTCCCACTTATAAACAGGATCTTCTCCCAGTAGGTATTAGATGTGGGACTAAGTTGAGGGATCTCACAATCCACCCACCTTAGGGAATTTCGTCCCCGAAATGCCTATTCTTGGCCCGTTCCTAGCCCCAGTCCACGACCTTTCTGGCCCGTGACCGGCAGCCTAGCCAACGTTTCTAATCCAGCCCACCATCTAACACGGAACCAGGTTTGCTCTGATACCATTTGTAACGACCCGGCCCAAAGTGCAACGTAATGGGCTAAGTCATTTCTTTAAAATGGGTACCTTGGAAGTTAAAGATCTATAGCCCATTCTCACTTATAAACAGGATCTTCTCCCAGTAGGTATTAGATGTGGGACTAAGTTGAGGGATCTCACAATGTAACGACCCGGTCCAAAGTGCAACGTAATGGGCTAAGTCATTTCTTTAAAATGGGTACCCCGGAAGTTAAAGATCTATAGTCCATTCCCACTTATAAACAGGATCTTCTCCCAGTAGGTATTAGATGTGGGACTAAGTTGAGGGATCTCACAATCCACCCACCTTAGGGAATTTCGTCCCCGAAATGCTTATTCTTGGCCCGTTGCTAGCCCCAGCCCACGACCTTTCTAGACCGTGACCGGCAGCCTAGCCAACGTTTCTTATCCAGCCCACCATCTAACACAGAACCAGGTCGGCTCTGATACCATTTGTAACGACCCAGCCCAAAGTGCAACGTAATGGGCTAAGTCATTTCTTTAACATGGGTACCCCGAAAGTTAAAGATCTATAGTCCATTCCCACTTATAAACAGGATCTTCTCCCAGTAGGTATTAGATGTGGGACTAAGTTGAGGGATCTCACAATCCACCCACCTTAGGGAATTTCGTCCCCGAAATGCCTATTCTTGGCCCGTTGCTAGCCCCAGCCCAGACCTTTCTGGCCCGTGACCGGCAGCCTAGCCAACGTTTCTAATCCAGCCCACCATCTAACATGGAACCAGGTCGGCTCTGATACCACCTGTAACGACCCGCCATTTTTCACGATATTGTGGGCCTAACTGGCTAGGTGTTACCAAAATAAAACTACTAAATGCCGAGTAATAAGTTATAAAATAATGGTTCCCACAGTCTTAGACCATTTCCCATAGCCACATTTATAACTCAAAACAAACTAAAAAGAAGTCCCATTTATTACCCATTCTCCTAACCTGACTATTCTATCATACTTTTATTCTACCTTATTTGAGCTGAAATCAAATAATCTTGATTGGCCTACATACCCATGTCGGGATCAAGCTCGATGTAGTTCTATTGGCTGATGGGTTAGTCCACCGTGCCACTATAAAATATTGGGCCGATGGGTCAGTCCATCGTGCCCCCTTATTGGCCGATGGGTTCATTCCTTCGTACCCCCTATTGGCCGATGGGTCCATTCCACCGTACCCCTTATTAGCCGATGGGTCCATTCCACCGTACCACTTATTAGGTTGAGCCGATGGGTCCATTCCACCGTACCCCCTATTGGCCGATGGGTCCATTCCACTGTACCACTGTATTAGGTTGAGCCGATGGGTCCATTCCATCGTACCCCCCTATAGGCTGATGGGTCCATTCCACCGTACCACTGTATTAGGTTGAGCCGATGGGTCCATTCCATCGTACCCCCTATAGGCCGATGGGTCTATTCCACCGTACCACTGTATTAGGTTGAGCCAATGGGTCCATTCCACCGTACCCCCACTATTGGCCGATGGGTCCATTCCACCGTACCTCCCTATTGGCCGATATTTATTTATGGACTGTCTGTTCCATTCTAACATGTCCATTATTAGATTTTAAACAGTGCGGCTAAAAAAAAGGGTTTCTTGAAACTAGTCAAACGTGAATTTCATATCTGCCATCTAATTTGGAACCATACAATATCTCAACACCCAAAGACCTATTGCAATTTATACCAAAAAGTTCAAGCAACTTAGCAAGGTATTTCTAATGAATTTATGCGTTGCAACCATGCATGTAAGAGTTCTAATGGAAAAGAAACTAAGAAGAAGTATGAAATACTTACACCACAATGGAAAGGCACTGGAGAGGAGGCAAGAAGGAGTGGACTCCCTTTCTCTCTAACCCTCTCCTCCTATATATATATGCTTCAACGAGTTCCTCAATTAAATTCTCACATCTATTCATGTATAGGTATTCCC
Organism: Piper betle; assembly: GCA_033002965.1. Lineage (NCBI taxonomy): Eukaryota > Viridiplantae > Streptophyta > Magnoliopsida > Piperales > Piperaceae > Piper > Piper betle. The sequence continues at coordinate 3,049 of JAURVB010012719.1, forward strand.
TAGGTTCAACGAGTCCCTTTATTAAATTCTCTTACCCCATCATCCATTCATGAATTAGTATTCTCTAGGTTGGGTTCGTCTTCCCTAATGCCAGAGTTTGGCTTTATGTCTTCTCTAAGGTTAGGGTTTGGCTTTACGTTGAACCGTGACCGGTCAACTTGATAACCAACCGTATCCATTCATCGAAAATAATATTTCATAATACTTAGGTTCAAGTCTTGAAAATAAAAATTTTCACATATTTTCACAGTTCTTACACGGATGATTTGGATGTATGTCATGATGGTTATGCTAGTATGTTTTATCCTTATATTATTATATTTTAATGTGTAGTTACAATACTTTGTGGCAAGGTTAACCATCGTTTGCAGGGTATATAAGCCCCAAAATCCTTAATTATGACTAGTAGCTAAGTTAGGTACACAAAACGTATTTGGTTGCAATTATTTATGTGTTAGAGTAATGTGGGTGGAGGAGCTTAAGGTTCACACCTGTTGAAGACCCAAGTGAAGTCTAGGTCTTAGGGTTTGATGCCCTAATACTCGATGATGGTGTGTAATTTCTCTAATGTTTTAATTATTGCACACATAGGGTATGTGGAACAAGTAGTCGTGACCTTTATTTAAATACTAACATCATCTTCATGTAGCTAATAAGAAGATTTAAGCCAATCAGTTGAACAAGTAGTAAGAGTTTGATGTACACAACAACATGCAACGTCAAAGCTATAACGGGGTGTGCTTCTTCTACAATTGAGAGTAATCATCATATTTTTCAACTCACTGCTCATAGTCGTAGGGGAGGCTTTGCCTCTGTTATGGCTAGGGATGTTCATATAGGATTCCTTTTAGGCTAAGAACTGCCTTTATAGTATGAACTCTGCACACATTCTATTAAAACCAAGCCTGGTGTCCATCTTAAGCCTCCACAGAGGGTTGAAATCCACTTTCGTAAACTCTGTATGGGATAGCCCAACGAGTAGCTTCTAAATTATAATATCATGATTCGTTCTATCCCTTTGGGCCGAATTGGGGTGTTATAATTTGGTGTCAGAGCCAACCTCTTAGATTATTAAGGCGACACACTTTCGGAATGTGTGTGTGTTGTACGCGCATGCTGTTTGTTATATGCTTGTATGTTGTATGTGGTTATTCTGCTTAAGACCCCCCAGCACCTTGAGACAATCCACAGCCTAGCCAGCAGGTACGTCTTTGTGTCGGTTTTCGCTAACCTCCTTGATGTTTCCAGCGGTTAGTTTGTGTATGGAAGTTTACGAGCTGCAACTTGTAAGGCATCAATGTTAGTTACTATGTGGTTAGTGTTAGTGGTTAAATAGTCAGAGAAGATGGCAGGAAGATGCCGAGGTAGACCACCGCTACATCGTAGGGCTTCCCCTGATAGGCAATCCCCATCGGTCATGCAGGAGCCGGTGGCAGATCCCAAGGTAGAGCTGATTAGGTTCCTATGAGAGGAGCTGTAGACCATGAGGATAGAGCAGACGAGAGCCATGGAGGACCAACAACAATTTCGTGACGAGATAACCCGGCTATTGGATACTGTCCGCCACTGCCACCACTGCTAGTTTAGTATCCTCGTATTCCACCAGTGCACTCGACTGTAGGTGTAAAACCCGTGATTCGAATCAGGGTTTTATAGTCTGAACCAGTCGGTTCAACCATTATTTTTAGTCAAATCAATTTAAAAACATGTGTACTGAGCAGAGGCCGGTCTTGTGTTATGAACCATGAGAGTCATGTGTGCCCAAATATATGAAGATAACGTCAATAAGACAGCAGCAGAATAAGTTATCAGAATATATGAGAGTTATTTATTTTAATTAGATCATAGAATTATTTTTAAGTCGAATAACGTATTAGGACGCGTTACGGGTAATTTGGGTGGGTTATTATTTATAGAGCATGTCATTAATGTGTATTATATTTTAATTACAAGACAACCATTTGTTTTTCTAACTGACCATTCATTTTTCTCATTGACCATTCATTTTTTGTAATGGCCATTCGTTTTTCTCACCCTGACATCTATATATTACACACTTCTGACATGTCACCATTCATCCTTCTCACCCAACTTTCTTCTTCTTTGTCTTCCTTTCCTCTTCCCCACAATTCTCACTCGAGCCGGCCACAACCTTTTCGCCGTTACCATGTGACTGACGATTAGGTATAGAATTTTATCTGATTTAATTATTTAAAATTAATAATTATTAGCACAACATGCTATGATTGATTAACTATTGTGATAAATGTTTGAATGTGAATGAAGTGATGATTTGCATGATTTGATTGATAGTTAGTGATCTAATTAAGTACAGTAAATTTGATCATGCTAATTGACTGCAACGTAACTTAGAAAAATATACTAAAATTGGTTGAATAGGATGAGTTAGAGTTATATCTACACTGATGATTGCTTGACTATTAGATAATGATTGCATTGTATGTGTGATGTTCATGTTAAGTTGATGCATCATTTAGTTAGCAGGCATTAGCTTCTAGATTTGATGTGTAGGTATGGAGTAGGAGCTCACCGCCTAGGTGCGTGGACATGCTTGGAGCTTCTACTAGGTTCGTCTAGGACTCGCTTCTTGATTTATGCTCTACTCTATTGTGTATTATTTTACACTTGCAGGACGAGTTAAGTGGCATTTTATTAGATCCCACTTAACTCGGGTCATTTAATTGATCGATCTTCCTGATTAGTAACCCTCTGGATCAAATCCCTCGAGCATGTTTTCGAAAACAAGATCCACCACAAGTTGCCTTTGGGCCTATTATATAAATCCCTTCCCAAGACTATATATAGTTTTATCGAGTTTTCAGTGATACGAGAGATGGGAAATTCGACGACCATGCTACGCGAACGGGCATGTGCCAGTTAAAACGGGCTCTGGATTAGTGACCGGGCTGTTCCAATCCTAAGGGATCCTGATAACTCCCGTTTTGAATTCCTCACACCCGGAGAAACGTGGAGGTTTATGGGTACTATTTAGTACAGCGAATGTCCGGACTTGTGGTTCAAGGGTACTAAAGGTGACTGTTTGATAGTACTTGGTCTTTGTGCTCAAGGCCAAGAGAATTATGGAGTTAAGGAGAGCGCTTAGGATAAATGAGTAGTCCCGAGGGACCAGCAAATGAAATGAGAAACATTAGCAGCAGCAAAATAGTCAGTTTAGGATGCTACCAGCTCTCCAACCCAGTGGCTCCTCAATAGGTGCCCTTTAGATAGTTCACGAGAAGTATATAAATATTTTCTTTCATATGAGAGTTTTCTTTCATAGCCAGTTTGATATTAGTTATATTTTTGGACCAGTAACACTTGTTACTGACCTGTTTTTATAATATATGTAGGTGATGATCAGGAGTAGGATGAGCCATCCTTGATGGAGGAGCAATGATATCTCTTGCACACACATGCAATACATATGATTGTTTATTTTGATTGTTTTAATTGTGTTGTTATGTTATTATGAACAATGAAATACATATGATGAAGATTCTGGTAAATAGAAATGGATAATGATATTATGATTTGAAACAGGTATTAGTGTGCAAGTCAATTGATAAAAGGGGAATGTGAATAGAATGAATAGGTGGGTCGAAACCCAAATGCCGAGAGTGTTTTGATGGAATCAAATTAAATGTTTATGTATAAGTGAATAGGTGAACCGGATTTAAGGTATTACAGTAGGGCTGTATGAGATCCCAGCCCCTGAGATGTCATTGGGAGTTCCGCTCCCCAGACAAATTGACATTGAGGCAGAAACGACTAGACCTCGTCATTTTGATGTTGGAGATGGCACAGGCAGTTAAGGCCCTGAGCAACCCCATCACACCAGAGAGCATAGGGATGTTGAGCGCTTCCTGAAGAATGGGGGTTATCTATTATAAGGAAGCATGAATGCCAAGGTCGAGTTGGAGTGGATTGGCACAGCTAGATCAAGGTTGATGCACTGGGGCTATGCAAGGCATAGGCAAACTATGGTGGAACTCTGCCCACATAGCCTTTCTGGAGGGCAGGGTCCTTGAGCAGATTACATGGGACAAGTTTAGGGATGTCTTCTACTCCTTGTACCTCTCCACGACTTTCAGGGAAAAGAAGAAGATGGAGTTCCTGTCTTTAAGGTAGCAGGAGGGCATGTCCGTGGCTGAGTACCGTCCCAAGTTCCTTATGCTAGAGAGGATTGCCCCAGGTAGCTTCTCATCAAAGAGGGAGAGGGCTGCCAAGTTTGTATCTGGATTGCGCATTAGTTTGCAAGCGTTTGTGGCAACATTCTCCTGTGCGACTTTTGCGGAGGCCATCATGAGGGCACTACAATGCGAGCATGCTTATGACTCACACCATCATGTCAAGGGAGCCACACCGTCTGGAAATAAGGGGCAGAAGAACAAGGCACAGGATCAATGGAGCCTACAACCGCATAGATAGAGGAGGATGTCTGATATCCTATCAGCAGGCTCAAAGATTGATAGACAAGGGTTGTGAGGTCTTCCTAGCCACTGTTGTTGTGACACCCCGATTTCTGTTCACCTATGAACCGTATCAGAAATGACGTAATCGAGTTGAGTCATGCCTAAAGCAACTAGTCTATAAGACTCGATTAATAATATAGATCAAAGTAACCAGCTTGGCATCAAGAAAATGGAAGACATCGCCAAATAAGTGTAAAAAACAAATCAAATATAAATAAAAGTGCACGAGAAAATAATTGCACTGAGCTCAAGTGTGTGTAGCGTTTATCTATCCTCCCACCAAAGCAGACTCAGAATCACGAAATCTACATATATAATTAGAAAAATGTAAGTAACGATTGTTGGGTCACTGAATGAGCTATTTCTTGAGCTATCTAGATCCTAATAAATTTAAAATTCAGAAATTAAATTTGGAACCTACCCAAATGGCCCCAAAATTGGTCACGGTGGTGCTACTAAGACATAGGGTAAGGTGTGGGCAAAGTTTCACCGAAATCAAACATCCCTAACCTATTTTAAGGTAATTTACAACCGAAGTAGAAAGCTAGGATTTTCACCCATCATCTTTACACTATCCTATTAACAACTCTAAAACATATCTAGATGATATTTACCCACTCCAAAATTTAAATCATTCAAGTAGACCCTTAGTATAGTATCATATAATTTTATAATATTTTATTAGTTTAAAATTCATAGCTTAAAATATTACACAATCACAGACATGCTCATAGTTATAAACACACAAGAAATACAAGACTTACTCATGGGTGTTGTTCATGATTATTTAGTGGTTATAAGATTAAAATTTTACCAAGAACTCCTAAAATTACCATGAAAAATATAGCATGTTGTGCATTAACAGATCCTACAAGGTCAGAGAGTAAAAATTGGAGAAAGGAGAGCTTATATCACTATAACTGTCCAAGTTGCCACCTTTCCTCAAATTTTACCCTCATACATGCAAATTCTAGGGCATGGCAGGTAAAACAACCAACACAAAAGTTGTAGATCTACATGTTATGAGTGAAACAAAATAATAATCGTGCAAGTGAAACATCAGAATGGTTAGATATGATTCTTATACTAAAACAGTGTATATCAGTGACCTATATGCATTATAAACATCATATCTATTTATTTACATGGCCAAATCACATAAATGTATACTCAAAATTCTCCTAACATTCAGATATACACGATAAAAATGTCATAAAAATAAATTCATAGAAGCATACAAGCAACACAGATCAAACAACGAGCAAGAGAGGCAGCCCAAACCTGAAGCTAAGGAGTGAAGAGCAAGGGGAGGTCTTTTGAAGCATCTAACCTCAAAGCCTACCACCCTAGGATGCTAGAACGTGGAGTGGGGTTTCTTAGAGCTCCAAGGAGGGAGAAGAAGGCCAAGGAGAGTAGAAAAAAGTGGTTGGAGGCGATGAGGGAAGGAAAAATGGTGAAAAGGTGAGGGAAGGGATGGATTTTATAGAAAAATAGTGGCTGGTTTGGTAATGTCATAGGTATGGGTACCATACCTAAAGACGTATGGGTTGGATAAGGGGGTATGGGTTGGCTTGGTGATATCATAGACGTATGGGTTGGATAAGGAGGTATGGGTTGGCTTGATGATGTCATAGGTATGGGTGTCATACCTAAAAAGGTATAGGTTGGATAGATAAAGATATATAAGTTGGGTTAGCTAAAGAGGTATGGGTTGGCTTATCTCAAAACCCAAACACATACGGTTTTTACCCTAAAGCGATTGGGCCCAACTCGGGAATTACACTGCAAGTCCCAAAAGGGGTTAGAACGGTCTAAAAGGTTATCAAATACATAGCAAGCACACAAAAGACAAGCAAGGAACACGTTCCTAACATCTAACTGTATTCGATTAAATTGGACCAAACATGAACAAGCCGGGAGTGCAACATCCAAATAGGCGTACCGAGTGCCGAAGGAGGCTCAGGCTAGGCAACTTACACCATACCATATACGAAAAATAGCAAGAAGTGTCAGACCCTACTAATCATGCCAAAACACACAACATAAACTTACAATGGCACTCAACCAAAACACGGAGAGGTGCTAATACTTCGAGTCGTCATCCTCCATATGGAAGAGTCTGGGGAACCGCTGCCGTATCTCATCCACACGCTCCCAAGTGGCCTCCTAAACACCCTGTCGCTGCCAAAGTACCTTCACCAAAGGCACTTCTTTCCTATGGAGAGTCTTCACATACCAGTCGAGAATCCATGTAGCCTCTTGTTAGAATATTTTCAATAACATGCAAGTATACATGATCAAAACAAATAATAGAATGATGAATTCGAGTATCGTCCCACAGAGAGATGAATTTCCTTAAATTAATTAAAGAAAATAAAATAAAGAAAAAAATAAAGACAACTGACTTAACTAAATCTAAGTAATAACTTTAAATTAAAGGCGAAGTTAAAATGATAAAACTCATTCTAGAGTTGAATTTCCCTTAACATGAATTCAATCTTCATCAAATTTTACTCTTATCCTTTATTCCCTCGGATTGTCGATCTAGGATAATTATATGACATGGTGGCTCCCGCTCCTTCATGCTTCTATTATTTTGCCTCAATTTTTACCTCCAAGTGATAATTGATTAATCAACAAAATAATGCATTAAGATTTGCCTTACAATCGCATACGGTGTTATGTATCTCTCAACCACAACAACAAACAAGTCAAAAGACTCGTCATATGATGAATTATCAAAGACTAATCTAATTAATTTCTCCCGAAATCTAATTAAACCTCATGATCTAAGATATAGGTGATCAATCTATTCTTCGCATTTAGAATATGATAATTCAAACGATCCGATTGAATAAAAGAGTAAGAGGTTGAAATGAATTCAATTAAATCATATGAAGTTCCATTCTTCTCTAGAACGAAATATAAGACTACTCCATAATAAAAATAGAAAATAATATAAAAAAGAAACTACTTTTTATTATGAAAAGAAAAGAATTCAAAAACTAAAACTACTTCTTTCACTACACTCCTAAGACAAGAGATAAGATGTAATATCCCAAACAACAAATAGCCACCCCTTTATATAGAAGTGGAGATACAAGAATTCGAAGAAGGTGTTCACAAATCGACGTAGTCTAATTAATTATGATTCCCTTCAAGTTTCCAACTCCTCGACTCTATTGAACACCATAAATTGTAGCCATTGGGTGGCCATAACTTTTCAATTCCAAAGCTTAATTTGATTCATCTTTTTCTACATTAAAACACCAAAATTAAGCATATCTCATAAAATATTAATTAACTAGAATTTAACGTAAAATATCACCTAATTAATAAAATTATACCTGAAAAGTACAAAATCATATAAAAAACCTGGGTAAATATTGTATATTTTAAACACTTAACACCTCTTCCTCATAGGAAAGGGCGGGTCGGACGTCGAGCTCCTCATACTAAAGTTGGTGTGATCCGTCGGGCACGTACTTCTTTAGCATACATATGGGGAACACCGGGTGCACTGCTGATCGACTGGGTGGGAGTGCAAGCTCATATGCAACCTCTCCAATATGTCTAAACACCTCAAACGGGCCAATGTACCATGGACTCAGTTTGCCCCGCCTCCCAAAATGCATGCCTCCTTTAATCGATGAGACTTTCAAGAAAACGAGATCCTCAGGAGCGAAACTAACGTCCCTATGCATCTGATCTGCATAAGACCTCTGTCTATCCTGAGCTGCCAGAAGCCTTTGCCTGATCAACTCAACTATCCTGAGGGAGTCCTGAAGCAACTCTAGGCCTATTATAAATGGCTCAACTCCCACTAGCCAATAAGAAGGTGATCTACATGGCCTGCCATACTATGCCTCGAAGGATGCCATCCTTATGCTAGCCTGGTAGCTATTGTTATATGCAAACTCCACCAAGGGAAGATGCTCCTCCCATGGTCCACTGAAGTCCATCACACACGATCGGAGCAAGTCCTCCAGGATTTTAATTGTTCTCTCGGACTAGCCGTTGGTCTATGGATGATAGGTTCTACTAAACTTGGCCTCCATGCCAAGTTCTCAATGGAAAGATCTCCAAAAGGAAGAGATGAATCTCGTTTCCCTATCTAATGCAATCTCCCTAGGAACTCCGTGGAGTCTGACAATTTGGTCCTGGTATAATCTTGCCAGCGTAGACACATGATAGGTCATACGAATCGGTCTAAAGTGCACCGATTTCGTCAACCTATCGACCACAACCCATACTACATTCATTTGTCGCCTGGAAGGGACTAGATATGTAATAAAGTGGCACATGATGAAATCCCACTTCCACTCTAGAGGTGGTAATAGCTACAACAAACCTTTTGGTTTCTGGTGCTCAATCTTGACCTACTAACAAACAAGACATCATGACACAATGTTGAAGACGTCCTTCTTGAGCCATGGCCACTAATAAGATCAGTACAAGTCGTGATACATCTTCACGGAATGAAGAATGTCCTTACGAAGAATGTCTTTATGCAATCCAGGAAAGTCTGCAACATCTAGCACATATAACCATCCTCTCATCCGGTACAAACCGTCTGCCTCTCTAACCAACCCAGAATGAGTCCCTTGAAGGAACCACTGCTTTGGCAACTGATCAACTGCTTGTGCCTGTCTGAAATGGTCTGTCATAGTAAGACAAATCGTTAGCCTCACTAACATTGCCACAAGGTGTTGGTTGGCTACATCCTCTCTCTGGTCTTCATACTTTATACCCATAGCTGTAATTCTGGCTCCACATACTACTGGCCTCCTGCTCAAGGCTAGGCAATGTTAATGTCATAATCCACTAGGAACTCCAACTACCTGCGCTGTCTGCTATTTTGATTTTTTACGTGAAGAAGTAATTCAAGCTCTTATGATCGATAAAGAGCTGGAAGGACACTCCATACAGATAGTGTCTCTATATGCACTGTGCAAATACGACCGCTGCAAGCTCTAAGTCGTATGTGGGGTAGTTCTACTCATGAAATTTCAACTACCGGGAAGCATAATCTATCACTCTTACTCTCTACATCAGCACACAACCCAGCCCTACATTGGAGGCATCATTGTATACTACAAAATCATCATGGCCGTTTGGTAAACTCAACACCGACGCGGTAATGAGTTTCTCCTTTAGAGTTTGGAAACTCCACTCACATGCGTCAGTCCACACGAAGCACTCCTCCTTCCTGGTCAGCAGTGTGAGAGGGGCAACCAGAGAAGAGAAACCTTGTATGAACCTCCGATAATAACCGACCAATCTCAAAAACTCCATATCTCAGTGGCAGTATTAGGTATTCCTATTTCAATACTGCCTCAACCTTGGCTGAATCCACTGCAATTCCAGCCACTAATACTACCTGTCCCAAAAAGACAATCTCAGACAGCCAAAACTCACACTTAGAGAGCTTTGCATACAGGCGGTGCTCCCATAGTGTTTTCAAAGCAATCCTCAAGTGTGTCTCGTCCTCCTCTCTAGACCTCGAGTAAATCAGGATGTCATCTACAAAAATAATCACAAACTGGTCCAAGTATGGCTGGAACAGTCAGTTCATGAGATCCATGAACAGTGCCAATACTTTTTTCAGCCCAAAAGGCATGTCTAAGAACTCGTATTGCCCATACCAAGTCCTAAAAGCTATCTTTGGTACATCCTCCTCTCGTATCCTCAACTGATAGTAGCCTGATCAAAGATAAATCTATGAATACACAGGAGCTCCTCCAAGCTGATCAAACAAATCATCTATCCATGAAAGGAGATAACGGTTCTTCACCATAACCTGGTTGAGCATTCTGTAGTCGATGCACAACCTCTTGCTTCCATCCTTCTTCTTGACGAAGAGGACTAGAGTGCCCTAGGGTGAGACGCTCGGTCTGATGAAGCCCTGCTCCAATAGCTCCTGCAACTAAGTCTTGAGCTCCCTGTGCTCAAGCAGTGTCATCCAATACAGTTCCCTAGAGATAGGTGCAGTACCAAGGACCAAATCAATAGTGAACTCCACCTCTCTGGCAGGTAGTAGTCAGGGCACCTCATCTAGAAAGACATCTACAAACTCACAAACTAGTGGAATCCATGCCAACTCTAGTGCTAACTGAGCCGCTAATAGGATATAAGACATCCTCCTCTATCTCTACCGTAGCCTTGGAATGTAGTCCTCACATTCCCCTTTAGTATGAGTTGAACCATCTTCTTCTGGCAGTCAATCAATGCTCAGTGGTGCATTATCCAATCCGTGTCAAATATTACATCCAACTCCCACATTGTCAAAACTATGAAATCAGTGAAAAGGATGCGCTACTAGATAACCACAGCAACACCCTGCACACACTCACTGATGGTGTGTACGGCTCTAGTAGGAGTCGACACAACCAAGTTCTAGCCTAAGTCCTCTATAGACAAACCGATCCTATCGACAAATGTCTTGGCTATGAACGTATGCGTACTACCAGAGTCAAATAACACAATTGCAAGTGTCGAGTGGATAAGAAGAGTACCTATGATGATAGCTGCATCCTGAATCACCTCCTCTACACTCACAGCATACATCTTGCCCTGTTGCTCTGACTTGCCACCATGTATCTTCCCCTCGTCCTATGCCACATCTTTTGTTGATGCTTGTTGAATTTCCAAAGAAGCAAGGCCAGCGTGCCTCTGCTGACTCTAGCCACGACCCTTTGGCCGAGTCAACCTCTATGGCCCTGGTGGCCTGCACCTGCTATTGCTGGTCACCTCTCCCCCACTGCCCTTGAGGCTGGGCTGGTGGTGTGGCGAGAAGTGGGTACAGTGGTGGTGCAGGCAGTCCTGCAGTCCTTGTTGTTCCTGCTACGGGGCCAATACTGTTGATGCCACTGCCTCGGGCACTCAGCTGCATAGTACCCCGTGTCTTCGCAATCAAAGCATGCACTGGTGGTTCTCCAATAGGAGCCATGATGGCGTCTCTGGGACTCAGGTCAGATAGGGTACTCCTGGCAATCACCTCACTGCCCTTGGAAGGTTTGCATCTACTGGGGGAACCTCTCAACATACTACCCCTCAACTGCATACATCGTCACTCCACCACCTGTCCTCTATCTCTGTGGCTGTGAGCCCCGCTGATCTTGTGCCTTGTTCATTTGCCCTTTATTGCTAGATAGTGCGGTGCTCTTGGCCTGATGGTGTGAGTCATGGGCATGCTCACATTGTAGTGCCCACATGATGGCCTGTACAAGAGTCGCATAGGAGAATGTCGCCACAACTACTCGCAAACTGTTGCACAATCCCTATACAAACTAGGCAGCCCTCTCCATCTCTAATGAGAAGCTACCCGGGGCAAACTTCTCTAGCGTCAGGAACCTGGACTAGTACTCCGCTATGGACATACCCTCCTGCTGCCTCAAAGACAGGAACTCCCTCTTCTTTTTTCCCTAATAGTGGTGGAGAAGTGGTTGCAGTAGAAGACTTCCCTAAACTCATCCCATGTAATATGCTAGAGGACTCTACCCTCCAGAAAGGCTATGTGGGCAAAGTCCCACCAAAGTCTACCCATGCTCTGCATAGCCCCAGTGGCTACGTGCACCCATAGCCCTGGGGGACACCCCAAGTGTAACAACACTGATCTTGACGCATCAATCCACTCCAATGTGACCTCAGGATTTGTGCTCCCATCGAATAGATATTCCCCATTCTTCAGGAAGCGCTCAACATCCCAACGCTCCCTGGTGTGTTGGGGATGTTGAGGGCCCTGACTGCCTGATCCCTCTCTAACAACAAAACGATAGGTTCTAGCCATCTCTGCCTCACTGCCAGTCTATCTTGGGAGCAGAACTTCCACTGACATCCCTGGGGCTAGGATCTCTTACAGCCCTACAACAGGTTGCACAGGTGGAATATGGGGATAATGAGCTAGTGGCTGTGGTGGTGGTGGGACTCGCTCTGGCTCAGAGGCCTCAGTAGGTGTCTCTTCACTTGTTGGCCTCTTCTCCAGTCTCGCCACGACCATGGCCATCTCCCAGACTGTATCCAACAATCGGGTTATCTCCTCATGGGACCGTTGTTGGCCCTCCATAGCTCTCATTTGCTCTGCTGACAGGGCCTACTGCTCTACTCGTAGGACCCTAATCAGTTCTGTCTGGGGATCCACCACCGCCTCCTACACGGTCAATGGGGATCAACTGTTAGGGGAAGGCCTGCGGCATAACAGCGGTCTACCTCGGCATTCTCCTACCATCTGCTCAGATTACATAACCACTAACACTAACTACAAACTAAATGACACAGACGGCTTGCAAACTGCAGCTCTTAAACTACCACACACAAACTGATCGCTAGAAACACCAAAAAGGAGGTTGGCGAAAACACACACAAAGACATACCTGCCAACTAGGCTATGGATCGGCACAAGTTGGTGGGGGTCTTTAAATAGAACAACCACATACAACATACAGGCATACAACATATCATACAGGCATATCATACAACATACAGCACGCGCATACAACACTTGCATCCCAAAAGTGTGTCACCTTAATAGTTCAAGAGGTTGGCTCTGATACCAAGTTGTAGCACCTCAATTCGGCCTGAAGGGACAGACCGAATTGTGATATTATAATTTAGAAGCTACTCGTTGGGCTATCACGTCATACTTTACGGAAGTGGATCTCCATGGAGGCTTAAGATGAACACCAGGCTTGGTTTTCATAGAATGAGTGTGCAACCAAAGGATTTTAGACTTAAAGGATTCCAATATGAACACCCCAAGTCGTAAAAGAAGTAGAAACACCCTACAACTATGAGCAGTGACTTTAAAAATAATTAAAGCGTCAAAGAATTACACAGCATCATCGAGTATCAAGGCATCAAATCCGAACTTCACGTGGGTCTTCAAGTGGTATAAACAGTAAGCTCCTCCACGCACATTACTCTAACACACAAATAACTGCAACCAAATATGTTTTGTGTACATGACTTAGCTCCTCATCATGCTCCAGGACTCTGGGGCTTATATACCTTGTAGATGATTGTAACACCCCAAATCCGGTTCACGCTCGTGAACCGAACCGGTATGTTACAGGCCCCGGTTAAGTCGGCTAACCCGAACCTAACTCATGCGGATCCAATCTCGGCGTCTTAAGATGAAGATACGATCCATCATGAATGAATAAATGCGCAAAATCCTAACATGGCATGCAAATTAAATTTCACACCATCACAATCACAATCAAAATTAGTAAAAATTCTAAAACGAAAGGGACCGAATTTCCCCTAAAAATACAATTAGGGGCCACCCTGTCAAAATTGTATATTCTAACATATATACGCATAGCAACAATAGTATTCACACAAGCTTCTAATCTACTATATTCATCATTCTCTGAACTTTGGGTCCTAACCCTACTTTTGCTGCGCTACTCTGATCATTTCATTTCATGTCATTGTCATGCCTCAAACATTTAATCATGTCATTCACAAAATAATAACATAATAATACAATATTAAACATTCAAAAGTCTAACATGTGTGTGCACAAGACCTCATTGCTCCTCCGTCCAAGCTGGCTCATCCATCTCGTGCTTATCACCTACATATATATAAGAAAAACGTCAGTAACAAGCGTTACTGGTCCGGAAAATAAAATAACTATAACAAACTGGCTATGAGAGCAAACTCTCATATGAAAGAAATCATCATATACTCCACGTGAACACTCTGAAGGGCACTACTGAGGAGCCACTGGGCTGCAGACCCGGTAGCATCCCGAACTTACTGCTCTGCTGCTGGTACTGTGCTACTCTCAGCACTTCTTTTTCAGTACTTCTCATGAAACTTTATCCTAAGCCCTCTCCGAACCTCCATATCTCTCCTGGCCTTGAGCACGAAGGCCGAGTACTCTCAGGCAGTCGCCTTTAGTACCCTTTGAACCACAAGTCCGGACATGCGCTGTACTAAACAGTACCCGTAAACCTCCACGTTCTCTGGGTGTGAGGAACTCAAACGCGGAGTTGTCAGGATCCCTCGGGAATGGAACAGTCCGCTGGCACTAATCCAGAGCCCGCTTTGACTATCACGGCATCCTCTGCATGGTACGTGCAGTCGGTTTCTCCATCTCTCGTCTCACTGAAAACTCGATAAAACTATATATATTGGCCTGGGAAGGGATTCATATAATAGGCCCGAAGGCAACTTGTGGTGGATCTTGTTTTCGAAATCATCCTCGAGGGATCTCATCCTCGAGGGGTTATTAATCCGGAAAATATTCGGTTAAATGACCCGAGTTAAGTGGGATCCAATAAAACACCACTTAACCCGTCCTGCAAATAATAACATAAACATACAATAGAAAAGCGTAAAACAAGACGAGTCCTAAACGGACCTGGTAGAAGATCCAAGCGTGTCATCGCTCCTAGGCGGCGAGCTCCTACTCCGTACCTACACATCGAAACTAAATAATAACGCCCGCTAACTACATGATGCATCAAACTCAATAAACATCAATCACAATCAATAATCATAAATATGAAAATAATTCTAACTCATCCTATTCCTACAAATTTTATTATATTTTTCCTAAGTTACATTACTCGATTAGCATGCTCAACTCGATCTACCTCATTAGATCACTCACTATTCATTCTCAATTAATTGCATCATGCAATCATCACTACACTCATACTCATACATTTATCATGACAATTATTCAATTCTAGCATGTTATACTAACAATCATAATCAATTTTAAATAACTCAATCGGAGGTAATTATACCTCACGTAGTCGGCAATCGGCGACGGCTAGGGTTCCGTCGCGCGTCTCGGAGCTCGAATTCGGCGCTCTTCGGCGTCCGACGTTTGATCGAGTCCAACTGGGTGAGCTCCGCGGAAGATCCGGTGAATTCCAGCAAATTCCAGAAATTCCGATTTCCGGCAGTTACAGGCGGTTTTCCGGCGGCTTCCGGTGGTTTTTCGGCGACAATCGCCGGTGGCGTCTACTAGCCGGAAAGTGGTCGTGTTGGGTACCCTCGGAACCAGCTCGGCGAGCTCGACTCATCTATGACATCAGTGTGGCCAATGGAGGCGGCGGCTCGCCGGAAAACGGCAAAACAGAGCCGGCGGCGATGGGTCGCTAGATCTGGCCGGCCACGGTGGCGACGGCCTCCGTTCCAGTCGGGGAAGGTCGCTGGAAGGCTGAGGGTGCTGAGGCGACCGACCGATAGCGGCGGCGCTGGTCGCCGGCGGCGGGATTGGCGACGGAAGGGCAACGCGGGCGCGCCGTCGCGGCGTGGCTTCCTCGTATCGCGGCGGTCCGATGGGGGCCAGACCTGGTCGGGGCGGCAGCGCGACGCCGTGGCCGGGCTGGGCTGCGTCGACCGGCGGCCAGGCGGCGTCGGCCGTGGCGGCGGTGGCGCGCGAACAGGGGCGGCGCGGGCGAGGGTTTGGGCGTGGGGCTCGGGGTGAAAACTTAGTTGGGTGGCAAACTCGTAAATAATACTTGACTCGTCTTCGGCTCGAGTCAAGTATCATAACTAACTCGTATTAAATCCTTAAAAAAATTCATAAAAATCGGGAAAAATCCCGTAACGCGTCCTAACGCGATAAACGGCCTAAAACTAATTCTACGATCTATTATATATCATAATAAAAAAATGAACTGCATACTCTCATATATTCTGATAACTCATTCTTTTCTGCTGTGTTCATGACGTTATCATCATATACTTGGGTACACATGACCCTCATGGCTCATACACGAGACCGGCGTCGGCTCAGTACACGTGCTCTGAAACTGACTCGACTCGAAAAATAACGGTCGACCCTACCGGTTCTGAATATAAAACCCTAACTCGAATCGTGGGTTTTACAATCTTCCCTCCTTATAAAAATTTCTTCCTCGAAATTTTAACTCAAGGAGGTTCTGCTAAACTACTACCTGGAAGCTAGATACACACCTGTTGTATCCTCTGCTCTTCGATAGCCATATACATCCTCACTGACTGTAGTGGTGCCGACGTGGCGAGTCATGCTAGTGACGCTGACCATCTCAAACATTCTGGATTCTATACTTCCTGTGTCTGTTCTGACATATCATTATCCTTCTCTTCTGTTCTGATCCCTACTGCTAACTCGGCGGAAAACCTAGATCACCCTTAAGGGCCTACTGGGTTGGTCAAGCAAATACTCTAGAGTATCGCAAGGTTCTAATCTGGGCTATGTCTGGAAAACTACGTCGAGGGTATGACCTACCTGCTAACATCTACCCATGTCCCTCTAATCCTCATCTGTGAATAGTCACCTACATGTACTCGCAGGAACTCTACTCTAGGTCCTACAGTCATCTCAAGACCTGCTATGAGTCTCCTGCTAAGTACGGTGGATACCCTAATGAGCTGCACGGCTCACTGTCGCCAATCTAGGTCCAACTCTCAAGTGTCCCTATACAAGGAACGGGACCGCTCACTTGGTTCTAGTTGACTCGGTCCTGAGTCATGTATCTCACTCTGTCCTATAAGAGAACAAGGATAGCTACTATGACTCTACTGTATACTATGGCTCTGGTGACTCTCTATACAACCACTAACTACTACTGAAAGGAAGCGAGAACACCTGTACATACACAGCATGTCTCAAGGAGTATGATAACATACTCTGCATGGGGCTGTAGAGTCTGCCTCTGGTCTATGGCATGTGCTCTGTACTCTGGTCAATGTATACTCATCTCAATCCTCTGGATAACTGATGGTAGAACTGATACATACAAAGGGGTGAGTGGAATCCTCAAGTGAAAACTCTACTCTCTCTAACATCTCTGGGTTATAGGAAAGGAGGCTGAATCTCGTGGAAACTAGTCACACTGATAAAGAACTCTCAATAGGTGGCATCTCATCCTCACAGGTAGGTACCTTACGTCAGGTAAATGGGGGATCCACTAGGCTAAGAAAAACCTGCTACATGGGTATGTCACTTTGATCTATGGTAAGGTAAGGGTGTCATGCAAATGGCAGGGGAGATAAAATCCCTATGTAGCATACTGGGTGGCCAAAATATCGGTAGGTCTATGGACTTGTCTCTAAGATCACCACGATTCACTATGCCACAGGTGATCAGTCTGTGGAACAGTCAATCAATGACGAACCTAAGAAACGGCTGCTAAGTGGCCCTAGTTAAATCAGCTAACAGTATGCACGTGTTTCTCGATACTGTACTAGTCACGCACTTCTAAACGGGCGGGGTTCAAACGACCCAAAGAACCACTATCTCCCCTCAAGTCTACGGGGACTTATAATGAGGCCGGCGGCGATGGGTCGCTAGATCCGGCCGGCCACGGTGGCGACGGCCTCCGTTCCAGTCGGGGAAGGTCGCTGGAAGGCTGAGGGTGCTGAGGCGACCGACCGATCGCGGCGGCGCTGGTCGCCGGCGGCGGGATTGTCGACGGAAGCGCAACGCGGGCGCGCCGTCGCGGCGTGGCTTCCTCGCGTCGCGGCAGTCCGATGGGGGCCGGACCTGGTCGGGGCGGCAGCGCGACGCCGTGGCCGGGCTGGGCGGCGTCGACCGGCGGCCAGGCGGCGTCGGCCGTGGCGGCGGTGGCGCGCGAACAGGGGCGGCTCGGGGTGAAAACTTAGTTGGGTGGCAAACTCGTAAATAATACTTGACTCGTCTCCGGCTCGAGTCAAGTATCATAACTAACTCGTATTAAATCCTTAAAAAAATTCATAAAAATCGGGAAAAATCCCGTAAAATCAAACAAATACCAAACATCGTAATGATATGCTCTAGAACTATCAACCCACCCAAAATGCCCGTAACGCGTCCTAACGCGATCAACGGCCTAAAACTAATTCTACGATCTATTATATATCATAATAAACAAATGAACTGCATACTCTCATATATTCTGATAACTCATTCTTTTCTGCTGTGTTCATGACGTTATCATCATATACTTGGGTACACATGACCCTCATGGCTCATACACGAGACCGGCGTCGGCTCAGTACACGTGCTCTAAAACTGACTCGACTCGAAAAATAACGGTCGACCCTACCGGTTCTGAATATAAAACCCTAACTCGAATCGTGGGTTTTACAATGATGGTTAGCCTTACCCCCAAAGTATTATAAATCCACAGTAAAATATAATAATATAAAGATAAAACATGTTAGCACAACCATCATGCCATAAATCCAAATCGTACAAGGTTCACATAGTTAGGGCATATGCCTGTCATATAGTCATCCACCAAATACATGGTCTAAAGCAAACAACATCACACAGGCCCCCCGCCGCCACCACCACTAAGTTGTCTGATCCATGAACCTAGGTTGGCCAATGCTAGGGAACCTCACCTACATATAATAGAAAACTATGTCAGTAATCAAATAAATTTGATTACCTTTCCAAATAACTACCGATAAAATAGCAAGCTAGCAAATGGGTATTCCATTACCCACGGAAACTTAAGAAACTTCAAAATTGCCTCACACTGGGTGGTAAGCAAACATACTTAAACAAGTGTCGGCACGCATGCACGACTAATATTCATATTCATACAGACAACACTTACGCCCTCACATCCTCCATATTACACCCACCATGGTACGTAAGTGGCAAAAGAAACACTTAAGTTAGTGCTACAAATTCTGGAAATGTGCTGCATTACACAATACCCTCATACTCTGCACTACCTCAGGGTTTGAACGAGTACTAGCGTGGTCTATACATCCCATATACACTTTTAGTCGTAAAAATTGTAAACCCTTATATTTATACATATAGGCTTGGGAGAAGCTTTAATACTTAGTTTCTGGATTTTATCTTTTGAAAACCATCAAGAGGTCTCAACCTTGAAGTTTTATTAAACATGTGTAGAAAACACATATAAATAGTCCGACATTCGAGGGATCCAATAAAACGCCGCTAATGCCGTCCTCCGTCTAAAACGTGGTTAAACTCGATACATAGAGAGTCAAGCAGAGATCAAGTAAAGGGAGAGTCCTACGGACCTGGGTGAGTAGAGCTCTGTATTATAGTCAGTGAGCTCACCCAAGATACCTAGCACAGAGATGGAACTAAATAAGAATCGGATCACATCAGCAAGCAAAATGAGGCAAAGCCTCCACACAAACTCAACACTTAACATCACTTAATTATCTTAATTAGGTCCTAAGTGAAGTGTTAAACCTTATTAAATAACTTAATTAAGGTTTTGGTTTCACATTTATTTAGTGGATTTTAATCAATTCCATAGTTTTTAATCGAATGGGCTTACCAGGCAATTTTTCGGACGAGCCTAAAAATATCCAAATGGGCTAAAATACACTCATTATTTTAGTAGTTTAATTGGAAGATTTAAATTCTGGGCTTAAAAAATTACGCAATCACAGATCATGCTCAGTCATAAACACACAGAAAATATAACGCATATTTAAGGGTGATGTTCATGTATTTTTAGTGGTTATATTATGATTAAAATTTTACCAACTCCTTAAATTACCATGAAAAATATGGCATGTTGTGCATCAATAGATGCGACAAGGTCAAAGAGTAAAAATTAGAGAAATGAGTGCTTATATCACTATAATAGTCCAAGTTGCCACATTTCCTCAAAATTTATCCTCATGCATGCAAATTATAGGGCATGACAGGTAAAACACCCAACACAAAAGTTGTAGATCTACATGTTATAAGTGTAACAAAATAAAAATCATGCAAATGGAACATCAGAATGCTAAGAAATAATTTTTATACTAACACGGTGCATATCAGTGACCAATATGCATTATAAAAAACATACCTACTTATTTACATGGCCAAATAACATAAATGTATATTCAAAATTCTCCTAACAATCAGATATACAGGATGAAAATGTCCTAAAAATAAATTCATAGAAGCATACAAGCAATACATATCAAACAACAAGCAAGAGAGGCGGCCCAAACCTAAGACTAACTAGTGAGAGCTAGGGGAGGTCTTTTGAGACATCCCACCTCAAAGCCTACCACCCTAGGATGCTAGAACGTGGAGGGGGGTTGCTTGGATTTCCAGGGAGGAAGAAGAAGGCCAAGGAGAGTAGAAAAAAGTGGTTGGAGGCAAGGAGGGGAGAAGAAATGTTGAAAAGGTTAGGGAAGGGATGGACTTTATAAAAAAATGGTGGTTGGTTCGGTGATGTCATAGGTATGGGTACCATACCTAAAGACGTATGGGTTGGATAAGGAGGTATGGGTTGGCTCGGTGATATCATAAAGGTATGGGTTGGATAAGACCGTATGGGTTGGCTTGGTGATGTCATAGGTATGGGTGTCATACCTAAAAAGGTATAGGTTGGATATATAAAAATGTATGAGTTGGGTTAACTAAAGAGGTATGGGTTGGCTTATGTCAAAACCCAAAAACTTATGGTTTTTACCCTAAAGTGATTGGGCCCACCTTGGGAATTACACTGTAGGTCCCGAAAAGGGTTAAAACGGATCGAAAGGTTATCGAATACATGGCAAGCATACAAAAGACAAGCGAGGGGCACGGTCCTAACATCTAACTACATACGATTAAATTAGACCAAACATTAAACAGTCGCGTGTGCTGCATCCAAACAGGCGTACTGAGCGCCAAAGAAGGCTAAGGCTGGGCAACTTACACCATACCATATATGAACCATAGCAAGAATTGTCGAACCCTACTAACCCAACTCAGGTAACAACTGAACCGATAATAAAAACCCTTGGGCGGACAGCCCAAGTTTTACTACCTCCCCCACTTAGAAAATTTTACCCCAAAATTTCCTAAGGGGTTACACACACATAATCATATGCCCCAACACACAACATAAAAAATACAATAGCACTCAACAAAAACACGAAGAGGTGCTAATACTTTGAGTCATCTTCCTCCATAGGGAAGAGTCTGGGGAAACGCTGCCGCATCTTGTCCACACGCTCCCAAGTGGCCTCCTTAACACCTTGTCGTGACCAAAGTTCCTTCGCCAAAGGCACTTCTTTCCTACGGAGAGTCCTCACAGACTAGTCGGGAATCCACGTAGCCTACTCCTCATAGGACAGGTCTGGTCAGACGTCGAGCTCTTCATACTAAAGTTGGTGTGATCCGTCAGGCACGTACTTCTTCAGAATAGATATGAAGGACACTGGGTGGGAGTGCAAGCTCATATGCAACCTCTCCAACACGTCTCAACACCTCAAACAGGCCAATGTACCTTGGACTCAATTTGCCCCACCTACCAAAGCACACGCCTCCTTTAGTCGATGAGACTTTTAAGAAAATGTGATCCTCAGGGGCAAAACTGACGTCCCTTCACCTCTAATCTAAATAAGACCATTGTCTATCCTAAGCTACCAGAAGCCTTTGCCTAATCGACTCAACTATCCTTTGGGAGTCCTGAAGCAACTCTAGGTGTAACACCCCATTCGGGTTCACCTGTGAACCAACCCAAAAATATAACCGGAAACCAAACCATTCGCTAAACTACTTGATTCAGTTAAGCCGACTCGGATCTCCCTTCAGTGTCTTAAAATGGTAGTGCAAGTATACAATGCATGGATGGGATGCTTGGGTTCTAACGTGGTCCTACGTACATACCATGATATGCTATTGTGCACAAATAGAATAATCGTGAAAAAAGTTCGAAAATAAATAAAACAAAATGGACTGAGTCTTTCCTAAAAGTACAATAAGGCCAACCTATCCATGGCAATAATAAATATTGATATCGATATAATTCCAAAACATGACATTTTTATTTCACTTTCATTCTAGCTTCATTTCACACGCTAAACGTTCATAGCATTTCACAGAATAATCTAAAACAATCTCATCATTCACAGAGCTGAGAAATCATCATTTCCATTCATTACGTGAGGCAGGTACATGTGTGCAATGGCTTTAGTGCTCCTCCACGGTCCTGAGAGCAGTTAGTCCTCGAGATTCTCACCTACATAAATAATAGAAAACTATCAGTAACAAGTGTTACTGGTCTAGAAAATAACTAATATTAATCTGACACTGGAGAGATGACCCTCCTGTTGAATAAAAAAACCTTATATATTTCCTCAAGAGCTCTCACAAGGGCAGTAATGGGAGCCCTCGCCCTCAGGCTACAGTGTCCCCTTTCAATGACTTTCTCTTTCCTTAAGAATCTCTTTCCTTGGCCATTTGCACGGGAAAATCATTCTTGTTCATCTCAGCCCTCTACGTCCTCCATATTACTCCTGGCCTGAGTACAGGGGCCGAGTACTCTCAGACATACGCATTCAATACCTTTTTTATGCCACAAGTCTAGAAATGCACTGCACAACAATACCCATAAACCTCCACACTTTTCCTGGTTTGAGAAACTCAAAGGTGGAGTTGTCAGGATCCTACCGGAATGAAGTGGACGCTCACCAGTTCCAAACCCACTATCGACTAGCACATGCCCGCTCACGTAGTATAGTTGTTGAATTTCTCTAATTCCATCTCTCATTAAAAACACGAAAACTACATGTATATAGGTCTGGGTAGGGATTTATATAATAGGCCTGAAGACATCATGAGCTGGATCTATGTTTCAAAAATAAACCCGAGGGATCTCATCCTCGAGGGTTATTAATCCATAAATAACATACGATTAAATGGCCCACGTGGAGTGGGATACAATAAATCTACCACTCGACACATCCGCTTACCTGTAAAAAACAAAACACAATAAAGTATAAAGATAAAATCATAAGCAAGTCCTAACGGACCTAGTAGCAGGTCCAAGCATGTCCACGTGCCTAGGCAGCGAGCTCCTACTCCGTACCTACACATCAAATCTAAAAGCTAACGCCCGCTAACTAAATGATACATCAACTTATGAACATCACACATACAATGTAATCATTATCTAATAGTCAAACAATCATCAGTGTAGAAATAACTCTAACTCATCCTATTCATACCAATTTTATTATATTTTTTAAGTTACGTTGTAGTCAGTTAGCATGCTCAGATTCACTTTACTTAATTAGATCGCTAATAATCATTCACTATCAATCAAATCGTGCAAATTATCACTTCAACTATAATCAGGCATTCATCACAGCAATTAATCAATCCTAGCATGTTGTGCTAACAAATATCAATTTTAAATAATTAAATTGGATATTAGAATGATTTTTTTTTTGAAGATAAAAACAAAGAAATGGTTTTCATTTTTTCTTCTATCGGGGTTCTATTATTTTATTTCTCATCCAAAAATATCCCAAATTTAATGCCTAATATCCCATAAATAGTTTGAAATGTATAGGAACAATAATCAATTTTAGCTCAAATGGTTTGTAGGGGAACCCTTCCTTCTCTAATCCGTTCGACACGTGCAATTTCTTTTCCATCGATACGCCCTCCTATTTGTATTTGAATTCCTTTTGTATCTGCTTGTTTAGTTAATTCAATAGCACTTTTCATTGCCTTTCGAAATGAAACTCGATTCTTTAATTGCAGAGCTATATGTTCTGCAAGAATAGCGGGTTGTGCATAAGGTTTTGCAACTCGTATAATAGCAATGTTAAGTCTCTTGTTCACGAAAAGAAATTCTTTTTGTACATTGGTATGTAATTCGTCGATTCCCCGTGTTCGACCCTCCATTAACGAATTTGGGGATCCCATATAGATTATTACCTGGATAAGTTCCTTTTTTTTTGAATCTCTACATGGGAGATTCCTTTTCCTTCGACACCCGAGGATATTTTCATATTTTTTTCTACATAATTATGGATACAATCTCGTATTTTTTCATCTTCCTAAAGACCTTTAGAATAACTTTTGTATTGTGCAAACCAAATGGAACGATGACTTTGATTTGCACCAAGTCAAAAACCTAGTGAATTTATTTTTTTTCCCATTTCTATATTTCTCTCTCCTTCTCCTCTAGATTGGTTGTGGCCGGCTTGAGTGAGGATTGTGGGGAAGAGGGAGGGAAAAAAAGAAGAAGGAAGTTGGTGAGAAGGGAGGTGGTGGCTGAATTATGACAGTGCCAGAAGTGTGGAATATATAGATGTCAGGGGAAGAAAACAAGTAGTCGCGGAGAAAAATAAATGATCAGTGTGAAAATTGAATAGTCAGTGAGAAAAATGAATGGTTAATGAGAAAAACGAATGGTTAGTGAGAAAAATGAATGGTTGTCTCGTAATTAAAACTTGACTCAACTCTGACTCGAGTCAAAAATAGTACTAACTCCTAATAACTCTAAAAATCTGGGTTGCAAAAATCAGCCGATTCCACTCGAAATTGACCGATTTAAATCGGATCGGTGGCGATCCGCGTAAAAAAACATGTAAATTAGTCTTGGCTCGAATCAGTCCATAAATTGGCCGATTCCACCCAATTCGAGCCGATTCCGGCCGGCAGAGAGGAAGTGGCGAGGGCGGCGACAGGCGACCTGGGGTCTGAGGGGGCAACGGCGACAGGGGATGGGGGATGGGACGGCGAGGCCTAGTGGCGAGGGCGGTGACGGGGCGGCGAGACGGGGCTGGGCAGGGGGCTGGGGAGGGGCCGACAGGGGACAAGGCGATAGGGTGGCGATGGAGCGGCGGGGCGAGGGGAGACGGGGCAATAGGGCGGGGAGGGCGGCTACTGGGCGGCGACGGGCGACCTGGGGGGCTTGGGGGGCAACAGCGGCAAGGGATGGGATGGCGAGGGCTAGTGGCGAGGGCGGTGATGGGGCAGTGAGACGGGGCTGGGGGCAGACAGGGGACGGGGCGACAGGGCAGCGAGGGTGGCGATGGAGCGGCAGGGCGAGGGAGGGGACGGGCAATAGGGTGGGGAGGGTGGCTACTGGGCAGCATGGTGGGGCGAGGGTGGCGGCGGTCATCGGGGGAGGGAAGATGGGCGGCGTCAGGGAGAGAGAAGGGGGGATGAAATATCGGTGGCATTCTCATAATTAAAAGTTGACTCGAGTCCAACTTGAGTAAAAAATAATAACTAACTCCAAATAATTTTAAAAAATCCAAAAAATTATGGAAAATATCATAAAATATAATAAACATTATAATTTAAAAATGACATCAGAATGACATGTTCTATAACTAATAACCCACCAATTTTAACTAAGTTGAAATTTTTTTATAGGACCGATTTGGACCAATTCAACTTAACTGATTCCTGACCGATTTAGACCAATTCAGACCGACTTGATCCGATTCAGTGACTCCCTCGAAAACTTATTCCGATTCTTATTCTGATTTTTGCAACTATGCTAAAAATCCATAGAACAGGAAACAAATCCCATAAAATATAATGCACATCAATGGCATGCTCTATAACTAATAACCCACCCAAATTGCCCATAGCGCATCCTAATGCAATATTTGACCTAAAACTATTTCTAAGATCAAACATATAAAAAAAATACTGCATACTTTCATATATTCTGATAACTCATTTCTCACTATCTTTGTGATGTTATCAACATACATTAAGGTACACTTGACCCTTATCACTCATAACTCACAACTGGCCTCGACTCAGCATACAGTTCATGAAACTGACTAGACTCAAACCAACAGTTGAACCGATTAGTTCGCTGTAGTAAAACTCTGACTCGAGTCATAGGTTTTACAACCTTCCCTCCTTATAAAAATTCCGTCCTCAAAATTTTAGATTAAGAAGACTTCACTCTTGTAGCTATCTACCAAATGTGAAATATGAAGTGAGATGCATGCATACCTGTTACGTTTGTCGTATCCTCCAGTGCTTTAGCAATTGTGGTTGTGTCCATCCCCACCGCCCATGGTGGTACCAAGGTGGACGGTCCTGCTGGTGGTGTTATTTGCATTCCTCTCTGATCCAAGGCCTACTGTTCTTGTCCTGTCATGACAGCTATCATTTCTCTTTGCTGCAGTCTCAGTGGCTATTGGTCTCCGCCTCTCTGGCCTTGACCTTGGCCCTACTGGGGAGCTGGGAGTGCAAGTCTCTGCGAAGGTACTAGTAGTGTCACCTGTTGGTTCTGGCCAGCTGAACAAGTTGCTGCTCTATGTCCTGGTTGACCGCAACTATAGCATGTGTTTGTGCCTACTCTGTACTCTGTAGCTCTATATCATGGCTGACCACATATGTAGCATGTGTCTATGCCTGCTTTGCACTAACCTCCATGACGACGTCGGCAACTCTGATAGAAGGGTGTTTTGTAACCCTAAACTTGGCCATCCATAGCCCTCCTGGCAACTGGTGCATCCATCCGACGTCTTTTCTATGCTCCCTACTCTTGCTAATATGGCCTCGGATGTTGCTGCCTCTGGTCAATATCCCGGCAAGGTCGAGTAGCTATAACTCACTCTGCCTCGCTTGCAGCTCTCACTACGTCACCGAAAGTAGCAAACTTTCTATTCAAATAGGCCATCCTGATCTCATGATGGAGGCCTTCATAAAAGTGCTCTATTCTCCATCCTTCGGTGGGAACCAAATTCGGCGCAAACCTCTCTAGAGCTCTGAACTTCGTCTCTTATTGCACCACTGTCATGGGACCCTACCTCAATGTCTGGACTTCCCGTTCCTTCCTCTTCCTGACATTTGGTCGGAAATACTTTCCATCGAATTCCGCCCTAAATTCCTCCCATGTGATGCCCCGGGGCTGACGATGGGCAAATATAGAATTCTGGATAGAACTCCACCATATCCTGGCTTCGTTCTGGAATGCTCCTATGATGACGTGCACTCGGTGCTCCATGGGGCATGCCATAGTGTCAAACACTCCTATAGCTGACGATATCCACAAGAATGCCTCTTCTATGCCCAACTTTCCAAAGAAAGGTCATCCACCATTTTTCACAAACCTTTCATACTGCCATAGTTTCAAATTCCTCATATCCACTGATCTGTTTGGTCCTTCTCCTTACTCATACCGAGTAAATTGTGGTCCCGTACCCGCTATTACACCATCAAATCCTGCAGCTCCACTTCCGTCTGCAGCCTGCCCGCTCCCTACTATTGCAGGTCTACTGATGCCAGGTCTCATCCTCGCCTGAATTGGGGAAAATAGAGGAGCTATTATTGGAGTAGCCCTCTGTTGCAGCGGTGGAGGAGGCGGTCGCGGCAGAGGGCCTATGGGAACTGCTGGCTCTCCCCGTGCCCCTTCAGCCACTGCTGGTCTCTTCTCAGCTCTGGCTATAGAAAAAGCTATTTGCCTGAGCTCTCTCCTAAATTCCCCTTGGTTCTACTGTATTTGTCTCCAAAATTCCTCCTGACTTTGCTGCATTTGTATCTGAGCTTCAGCCAACCTGGCAATCACTACATCTCTCTCCTGTCGACTACTTCTAGTGCGATAACAGTCACGACCACTGTCTCGGTCACAGTGACTATCACGGTCACAACAACTATCTCAGTCGTGGTGACTGTCTCTGTGATGGCTCTCACCACGTTGGCTAGCTGAAACTGGCACACTGGCCTCTACTGGTGACATGGCCGTCCTAGGTTGACTGGAGGTTGTGTCACTGTGAACAAAGCTAGGACTATCCTGTCTGGCCAATGGAAGTGATGGGGTCCTGATCTACGTTTAGTAGATTTGTGTCACCATCCTACTACAAATCCCTAATCTATTCTATTCACCTTGTCACACCACCGATTCGTAAGAAAATCTGCAACCCAAAAGCATTAAGACAGAAAAATACTTGTTAGTATTGTTCGGAGTAGCTTCGACACACATGTAACCTGTAACGCATCTACCATCTTAATCAACCAAGGGTTAGCTTTGATACCACTTCTGTAACACCCCGTTTCGGCTCACCCGTGAACTGACCTAGAAATGTCACCGGCAATCGAACCGTTCGCTAAATCTACTGGGTTCAGTTAAGCCGACCTGGATCTACCCTCAGCATCTTAAGATGGAGATGCAAACATGAAATTCACGAATGAGATGCTTAGGTTCTAACGTGGTCCTACATGCATGCTATGATGTGCAAGCAAAAACAAGATAATGCAACGAGCAAGAAATTCAAATAAAAGTTTATTAATTTTTACGAAAAAATAGACAGAAACTCCCCTAAAAG
The DNA here is from genome assembly GCA_033002965.1 of Piper betle. Lineage (NCBI taxonomy): Eukaryota > Viridiplantae > Streptophyta > Magnoliopsida > Piperales > Piperaceae > Piper > Piper betle. Next base: position 31,545 of record JAURVB010012719.1, read on the forward strand.
TACAATAGGGGCCACCCTGTCAACAGTAAACATCTTATATTTATATCAACCGGCATCAAAACATAATCCCAACATTTCATTTTCCATCACATTCTAGTTGTCCTTGCTTATAGTTTACCCTGCACATTTTTCACCTTCCATTTCCATTCACATGCAAAATATTCATAATAGATTCATAGTTATAGCATATCAAATTCATCAACAAAGTTCAATACACGTCATCATCACTACATACGCTCAACGGGTACATGTGTGCGTGATTTCTGTGCTGCTCCTCCACAGTCCCAACTGCTCTCATTCCTCGAAGTGCTCACCTACATATATAATAGGAAATTGTCAGTAACGAGTATTACTGGTTCAAAATATAACTAATATCAAAGTGGCTATGAGAGCAAATTCTCGTATGAAAGAAAACATCATGAATCTCTAAAAGGGCAACTACTGAACTGAAATCATCTTTCTCATTTCACTTTCTCATTCACATTCTTCCATACCCACTTGCGTAGGCTGTTGAAAATAAACTCAAAAACTATATATATATTATAAAATATATATAATAATATATATATAATATATGCCTTGGTAGGGATTTATAAAATAGGCCCGAAGGCAACTTGTGGTGAATTTTGTTTTCGAAAACATTCCTCGAGGGATCTCATCTTTGAGGGTTATTAATTCGGAAATACGATCGGGTAAATGGCCTGGATTAAGTGGGATCCAATAAAACGCCACTTGATTCATTCTACACATGATAAATCAAATACACAATAGAATAGAGTAAATCAGAGAACGAGTCCTAAATGGACTTGGTAGAAGCTCTAATCGGGTCCTCACGCTTAGGCGGCAAGCTCCTACTCCGTACCTACACGACAAACTAAAAACTAACGCCCGCTCATGATGTAGTCATACATCCTATGTCACGCATACATCCATCAAGCATCAATCACAGTCACATCAACCTATGTCAATTCTAGCAAGTCTACTTAGACTAGTTTGCATTAGATCATGAACATTGCTTAATTACCCTAATTAATTTCTTAGCTTCCATTTTTAACACCACTCAATCAAACAATTTCATATTTTATTCTTAATCAAATCTACATTTATATATATAATTATAACACACAATTCACCAATCCTGGCATGTTGTACTAATAATAATCAATTTTAAATAATTAAATCGGAGGTAATTATACCTCGCATCGTTGGCAATCGGCGACGGTTAGGATTTCGTCACACGCCTCAGAGCTCGAATTCGGCACTCGATGGAATCCAAAGTTCGATTAGGTTAGACTAGGCGAACTCGACAGAAGATCCGGCGAATGCTAGCAAATCTGGTTTTTCGGCAGGTTCCAACGGTTTTCCAACGGATTTCGACGGTTTCCCAGCGACCGGCGGGGCGGCGGTGGTACGAGGTACCATCGGCACTGGCTCGACGAGCTCGATCCAATGGTGGTGACGGTGAGGATGGTAGCGGCGGCGATGATCGCCAGTGATGGCGTCGAGTTCAGCCAGGGCGGTTGGTTGCTCCAATCGAACCCACGACCGTCCTCGTCGGCGATGCTAGGTAGGGGGGAATGTCGGGGAGGTCGAGGGGGTGGTCATCTGGGTCACGGCGGTGGCGGCGAGGCCCAGACAGCGCCAAATCGACTTGGAGAGTGTCGCTGCTCGTGGGGCAATTCCGACGTCGTGGCGGCAAAATGGTGGCCAGGGTTGGTCAGGGCAGCACAGTGACGGCACGACAAGGTGGGGCTGCATCGATTGGCAGTAGTGCGTCAGCGGCGGTGGCGGCAGCGACAAAAACAACAACAGGGGCAGCGATGGGGTTTTGGAGGTGAGGAAACGTCAAGAGGAAAAGAAACACCTCGGTGGCAAATTCGTAAATAAGTATTAACTCGATTCCTACTCGAGTCAAAATAATAACTACTTCGTAATAAATCCTAAAAAAATCTAGAAAAATATGAAAAATCCCATAAAATATAACAAACACAACAACATCTAAATGATATGCTTTATAACTGATAACCCGCCAAAACTGCCCCATAACGCGTCCTAATGCATATTCAACCTAAAACTATTTCTACGATCAAATATATAAAAAGAAAAATACTGCATACTTTCATATATTCTAATGACTTATTTCTCACTATCTTTTTTACGTTATCATCATATATTAAGGTACACTTGACCCTCGTCACTCATAACTCACGGTTGGCCTCGGCTCAGCACGCGGTTCATGAAACTGACTCAACTCAAACCAACGGTTGAATCGACTGATTCTCTATAGTAAAACTCTGACTCGAGTCACGGGTTTTACATTTTTTGGTCATTAATATATAGTCATGAACATTTTTAAGTTATTTTTTTATCCAGCCTTTTATGTATAAAACTGCACATATATTGATTTGCAAATGAATTGCTCGTTTAAAACTAATTAGGCACAAATCCTAATAATGCAAATCAGTTCATGGATAAAAATATAATTTATATGTTGAGCTGTATTATTCATAAAAAATACCTAACTTTGTGTTTTGCATTTAATAAAGACCTTGGTGCTTTACATGATAGTGCAGGATGAAATAATTTAGTTATAATAGTTTTATTTACTATTAAGGGATTATTTCATTTTGAGAGGAGACAATATTGTTGCAACTATGAAACAATAAATTTTAATCTCATATACCAAATAAACGATATCTTAAATAAAATTGCTTTTGAAAGTATTATTTTGATGAAATTTTTTGCTATCAAATAAAAGGTCTCATTTGTTGAGATATATAAATTTTTAAAAATGATATTTTGTGATAGTATTTGAGACGTTGAAGTTAACATGCATAATTGATGATGTGTTCGTCAAAGCTTGCAATGATTTTGCATAATATATGTTCACTAACATAAAGAATAGTATGTCAAATGGGATGAATGGCTTCCTCACCTAACATTCGCCTCTAGTGCTTGAGTACCATTGAGAGATGACACATGATATGTTGCCTCAATAAAAGATTGAGATGAGACCATTTTTGAAAATGGTCGATGTGGTTTTCCACAACCATAATCCCATATAATTAGACATGAGACTTAGGTAGTTGCATTAGTTGTATTTGTGCTAGTTATCTCAGGTCAATTACCTAAGTGGCAATTGGAGATTGCCTAAGTGGCAATTGGAGTTAAATCCATATAGTGTTGATAAATGACATATGCTCAATGTGAGTTATTTTTAATGTGAATTTCTATCCACAATAACATGTAATTTATGCCACGTGTGTTATTTCAACGATGAGGATCGTGGGAGAATGATCACTGCTTTTCCACAAAGTGAGATCCTCGAAGTATAACTACTTCTCAATACCCTTATTTACTTTGAACTATATTTGAGTATCAAAACGATGTAGCTTTCTTTATTTTGCTGCCTATAGCCATGATAATTCGGTGATAATGGGCATGTTTAGAAAAGTCATCATTTTGTATATCAAAAATAATATTAATGTGAAAGGAAAACTATTATAAATTGTATCTAAGCCTAGACCATTATAAAGTATTTATGACTTGAATAATGTAGATATAAGTAGTGAAATAAAATAATTTGAAAGATATTTGATCTTCAGTAATAGTCTGGGGTACAACAATTATATATAAGCTACTATGTATCCCTAACAAGTGCATAATTTGAGCTTTCATATTCGGTTGTACTCGCAAGTCGCATAACCTACTTATCATATGAAAAACTCTTTTACAACACTGTTATGCATTTTTATGTGTGAATGAGAAATTTAATTTGGTGGCGCCCGTGAGATGGTGATGCACCTTTACCCTATTATGTGTGAGGGGAGATCTTGGCGCATTTTTTGTGGAGACACCCATAAAAGGTGCACTCACCAAATTAATTAAAAGATTAACTTTGACTTAATCTCAAGTTAATCAAATATTATTTGTTGATACTTGTCTTAACAATTAGTTTCACGATGAAAAAACTTATAAATATTATATCTTCTCCCTAACATTAATAAGAGAAATAATAAAGAGTTATGGTGTTTCGAATGAGATGGATGATAGGTTATGGAAATATGACTTTTTCCTAGTCATCAAGTCTTAACTTGCAAAAATGGTGATTCTTGTCCATCAATCTATTCCGTTGTAAGATAAAATTTTTATCTTTTTTATATTTTATTACATATATTTAATTTTATGACAACATCACATGGACTCGGACGCTGGTTGGGAAACCCAATCCGAGTTGTTCAAGTCCATCGACTCATGGAAAAGTATAACTTCGAGGCAATCCACCGAAAATTGTTGGTTTTAATCACAGCTGAGGGCAGTGGCAGACCGTAAACGATTGGAGACAGGAGAAGGTGAACATCCTGGTCTCTTCTCCAACAACACCATTATCATCAACATCACAGCCCAAAAGCGGCTCCCACTTCTCCTATTCAATCATATTATACAATGCTATCGACTTCAGTTTGGGGAAGCCACGCATGGAGCCAATCTCGCCGGCAGTCAGGCTTCTCATGGTTTGCATTCCATTAACCTCAATTTTTCGAAGCCCTGGTAAATTATCGAGAGCCGGCAAATTTGTACAACCAAAACCGGTATAAAAGTGGATTTCACGCAGCCCAGAAAATGTGGAGAATCCGAGCCAACTTGGGAGTTTGGAACCTGGGCAATTCACAATGTCTAAAACAGGGATCCCGAAATGTGGGCAGAGAGCTTGGAAGACCACATTGCTCATCGGAGGCTCATCTGCCTACTTCTTTTCTATCCTTTCCAATCAATCTCCAAACGTATCGAAGGCGAGTGAGGCACCTTTTGAGCTCAAGACGAGCAGTGATGGCCTCTTCTTCGCTTCCAACATCATCTAAGTTCAGTACAGTGAATTCTTCGCCGAGGTTGTTGAGTTCTTTTTAACTTCGTGATCTTCGAGGAGCCTGTCGCATCTTTTACCACCGAAAATGAGTTTAACAGTTGAAGATTAGCCAATCTCCCAAATCCTGCTGGTAGCTCCAACCACTCTGAAATTCCGAGTTTTTTCAAGCTAGCCAATTCGCAAATTCCACTCGGCAACATGGAAAGGTTTGAACAACCAGAAAACAATTAGCTCTTGAAGGTGAGAGAGGGTGGCTACAGATTCTGGCAACTTTGATATCTCCAATCCATTCAAATTTAGAGACCTTAATAACTTCAAGTTCCCAATGGCTTCAGGGATTTTGGATATTCTACTACTGCTCAATGGCAAATACCTTAAATTACTTAGGTCTGTAACTGAAATTGGAAGCAAAGAAATATGTGTAAGACAAATATACATATCTAAGATGGCTCAATTTCTTGATTGACACGGGCAATTTCTCAATCTTTAAGCTGCCCAAATCTAGGTATTGTATATTCTACAGTGGTAGCCTCTTCTTCAGGCGCTACAATCACAAGCTCTTTTCCCTTGTCAACCTATTGGAATTTCTTAGCGGGCGCCATGGATAAATAAGAACAAGAGAGGATGAATGGATGGAATAGGTAAAATGAAAATGAAATTGAATTTTGAAAACAAAACCAAAAACCGAGTCTTTTTCTTCCCCATGTTCTTACATATGGCCTCCCTTTAATACTTCATATTCTTTCCTGAAATTATATTTTTGCCCTCCCAAAAACTATTAATCTTCTAACTAACTTTATTTGTATCAATACCTCCCCACCAAAAACCTTGTCCCCACAAGGTCGAACAAACAGAGCATTGCAATTTGAATGCAGACTTGTTGAGCAAACAAAGCAAAAGAGTTAACCCAATTCATCTGTGGAATACAGACTTGTTGGTAGGGCGGTATGAACTGTAACATCTACCACCAGAGCTGATTTCAATTGGAAAATAGAAGTCCATTGTTTCTCTTCTTTAATGTATGTGACATTTGCTTGTTGCTGCACAATTGAGTAGGCAAAATTGCTAGTCCTTGCAATAATGAGTGAACTCCATCTTTAGTAAAATACATAGTCAATGATTCAAAATTCCAGATAATCGATACCAATGCCTTCAACCATTAAACACCCAAGATAACATCGAACTCTTCTAACTCCAATGCAAAAAATCAGAAAGGATAGTATGGCCAGGTAGATCAAGAATTACATTTACACATTTCCCCGCACAAATCATTTATTGCCCATTTTCAACTTGCACCTTCAATGTATTATTAGGCTGAACCTTGAGCCTCAACCTTTGTACTATCTTTGTATTAATGAAGTTATGTGAACTTCCTAAATCTATTAAGACGGACACCTCTTGGCCATAAATTCTACCGAATATTCTCATCGTGTTCAATGTGGAGGTGCCTGTAAGAGCATTCAATAAAATAGCTGGTAAATTATCATTAATGTAACACCCCAATCTGGTTTACTCTCAACCCGGACCAGAACTATTACAAAGGATCGAACTACCCGTAAACCGATTAATTTGGCTGACCCAAAACCTAAACGGCTACGACATAAGCCTCTAAACGTCTCAAGATGGAGCACGCCGCTAATGCACAAACAATATATGAATGAGATGCAAAACCCTAGTAGGATACTACGTGAATGTTATGATGATAGCCACACACAAAAATAATTTAAATAGCAAAAAAATTCCCAAAAATCCTGGAATAAGACGGACAAAGTCTCCCCTAAAAGTGCAATAAGGGGACGACCTATTAAAAACACGGCACATTATAGGGTATATATATAAAACCATAATACACACCACAATAGGATTTAAGCAACAACACATCTTGTAATTGGGTCTAGCCCACCTGCAATTCATACTCAGCTCATTTGGTTCCTTTTTCATTTCAGCATCGCACATCATTAAAGCTTTTCTCAAAACATTTCCAAGCATTTCCAAAACAAGGCATACGCGCCTCACAAACATATGCATATACATAGACAACCATATCCAACCACCATCATCATACAATCACATCACATCTTACGCAAAAGTCGACGTGGCGCCAGGTATATGTGTGCAATGCAAGCGATAATCCTTCGTCAAGGCCAGTATACACCATTCATCATCCTCACCTACATATAGTAGAAAAACGTCAGCAACGGGTGTCACTGGTCCGAAAATAACTAATATCAAACTGGAACATGACAGCAAACTCTCATGGAAAGCAAACAATTATGTATCTTCCTCAAGAACTCTCATAGGGCTACTAAAGAGGAGCCATTGAGCAGCTGACTCAACAGCATCCTGATCTATCTGGTACTGTGCTGCTCTCGGCACTTCTTTTTCAGTACTTCACATAAAACTTTTATCCTAAGCCCTCTCCGAACCTCCATATTACTCCTGGCCTTGAGCACATAGACCGAATACTCTCAGGCATGCGCCTTTAGTACCCTTTGAACCACAAGTCCGGACAGGCGCTATACTTAACAATACTCATAAACCTCTACGTTCTCCAGGTGTGAGGAGCTCAAACGCAGAGTTGTTAGGATCCCTTGGGAATGGAACAGGCCGCTCACTAATCCAGAGCCCGCTTTGACTGGCACAACATCCACTCATGGCACGTGCAAGTCGATTCATCTTCTCTTGTCTCACTGAAAACTCGATAAAACTATTTATAGGGCTGGGTCGGGATTTATTATAATAGGCCCGAAGGCAACTTGAGGTGGATCTTATTTTCGAAAACAAGCTCGAGGGATCTCATCCTCGAGGGTTATTAATTCCGAAAACAATCAACCAGATGACCCGTGTTAGGTGGGGTCCGATAAATCATCCACCTGACACATCCTACGATCAATAAATCAAATCACCGATAGAGTAGAGCGATAAAACCTGAGAAGCGTGTCCTAACGGACTTGTCAGAAGCTCCAAGCGCAGTCTCGTGCCTAGACGGTGAGCTCCTGTAACGAACCTACATGAACATAACTATTTACTAATGCCCATACATATATGATGCACGCCTATATAACTAATATATCCACATTCATACGTGAATCTAATCAAACATGACAATCATCTCAACAATCACACTAAATCTCTAATTGTCAAGCAAGTTAATAATTTTATGATTTCATACGTTACTTATTACCTAGCACTTTTAATTCAAATTTCAAAACATACCTATTCTAATTAGGTGACAATGGTTTAATCAATTTAATCCGTTTAACTTAATACTAGCATGCAAAACCTAAATCATGCAAATTCATAAATTAACTAGTTAACAAGCATTTAATTAACTATTCAATGGTTTACTAACAATTTCATTAGTGAGCATTTACATCACACAACACAATCCACGCTAATCATAACATGTTTATCATAATTCACGATTAATTAAACTAAAATCATGAAGTTAATAAAATTAATTCCAATATGCTACCATGACCACAACATGCATATAATAATACTAAAAAAAGAAGGAAAAATCACCTCGCGATCGGCACTGAAATCAGTGCCGACGGACGAAGGCGGTGAAGGCGAGTCGGCGGTTTTCCGACCACTATGCCAGCGGTTTTCTGGTGACTACTGCTGGCAGGGCAATCGGAGGTAAGGGTCAGCACCGTCTTGGCGAGCTTGACCCAATAGTGGTGACGACAAGTGCAGCCGCGGCGGCGATGACCACCGATGGCGGCGTCGAGTTCGGTCGGGGCGATCGGTCGCTCCGATCAGATCCACGGCCGGCCTCAACGGCAGTGCTAGGTAAGGGGGAAGGTAGGGGAAGTCGAGGGAGAGCTTTAACGTCACGGTGGCGGCGGTCCGGCGCAGACGGTGGCGGAATCACGTCGGGAACGACCGTGAAATCGTGGGCGGTGGCCGGGCATGGTCGAGGCGGCAAGGCGACGGCACGGCCGGGCTGGGCGGTGTCGATCTGCAGCGAGGTGGCGTCGGCGGCAGTGGCGACAACCTCAAGGGCGGCGGCTAGGGTTTAGGGCGGTGAAAACGTCGGGGTGTTGTGGGGGAAGAAGATGAGAAATATAGGAGTGGCAAACTTGTTAATAAAACTTGACTCGACACTGGCTCAAGTCAAGAATAATAACTAACTCGGAATAAATCCCAGAAAAATTGGAAAAAATCCCATAAAATCAAACAAAACAACACAACATCTAAATGACATGTCATATAACTAATAACCCACCCGAAGACCATCTAATGCGTCCTAATGCGTTATTCGGCCTAAACTAATTCTACGGTCACAATATGAAAAAAATAAAATCATCAACTGTATACTCTCATATCTACTGATAACTCAGTCTGCTGATGCGTATCAGACACTATCATCGATACTTGGGTATACATGAACCCTCATAGCACATGCACACGGTCAGCCTCGGCCCCGCACACGTGTTCTGAAAGTTGAACAGACTCGAACTATGGTCAAACCGACCGGCTAACGACTATAAAACCCTGACTCGAGTCATGGGTTTTACAATTAATGTTGGAATCTTCACCTTGTATGGGATCCTCTTTACTTCGTTCTGAACCCTCCTCATCTAATATGCCTTCAATCCAAAATAGCTACTTACATTTATATCCTGAACTATATTTTTCATCACATTTGAAACACAACCCCAACTCCATTCTTTCTTGTAATTGTTTGACAGTCATTTTCTTGATAGCTCCTAATTCTTTGGAAATGTGTGCACTAGCATTTGTGGTAGTTACACCTACATTTTCCTATTTGGCTCTAGCAATTTGGGAATCCCCTAACCACCCTCTACTTTTCATCTTGTATTGAACCCTGCTTTCCACTAAAGCCTTAGGTTTAAAGTGCTTTGCTAATCCATGTGCCTCCAGTTTAGTTATTGGCCTTTGTGACTTGACTTCCACTATCAATTACAACTTAAGACCACAAGTGAAACTACTAATCTTTTGTCTTTCTGTCATGTTACCAGCTCTTGGAAGAAGTCTGTTGAATCTGGTAATGTAGTCTTTGACTGCTCCATCCTGTTTTAGTCTTGTTAAATCTCCACAAAATCCTCATAATCATTAGAGCCAAATTCGTGATTCATAGCATACTTTATATTTTTCCAAGACATCTCTTCCTGGAGTTCTTCAATCATATCAAACCATATCAAAACGTCCTCTTCTAGATGATAGCTAGCAAGTTCAACTTAAAACTATGGTTTCACCTTATGTGACTTGAAAAATTTTTCACATCGACTAAACCATGGAACTAAATCTTTTATACCATCATACTTTGGAAAAGTAATTTTCGCTACCCTCAGATAATCGTCATCTTCAGGATTCCTTGGAAATCCTCTTGATCCACCACTTGAAGATTCAACTTCCAGACGATCAATAGCATGATGTGGATTCCTTCCACCACTTCACCTAATTTCTGAAGGAACTTCTAACCGACGAGATTGAGGTATTTCATCGATCATGTTACATTGGCTTACATTCCCACATTTGCAAGAAGAACAAAAGGATTTATCACATTCTATTATTATCACCACTCTTGATTTTGAAGAATTCGTCAAATTGAGATGATAATTAAAAAAGTGCAGATAATAATTGAGATTGTACCTTTCGACTATGCACTTGCTGCTTTCGAATCTCAATCAATTCCTCTGCCATTGGAACTAACAGAGCCGCTACCTTTGCTCCCTCAACCGGCTTTGATACCATTTTGGTAGCCTCTTCTTCGGGGGCTACAATCACAAGCTCTTTTCCCTTATCAACCAATTGGAATTTCTTAGCCAGGGCCATGGATAACTAAGAACAAGAGAGGATGAATGGATGGAATAAGTAAAATGAAAATGGAATTGAATTTTGAAAACAACACCAAAAATAGAGTCTGTTTCTTCCCCCTGCTCTTGCATATGCACCTTCCTTGAATACTTCATATTCTTTCCTAAAATTATATTTTGCCCTCCCAAAAACTATTAATCTTCCAACTAACTTTATTTGTATCACATAGCTGACCGATTGAATTGGTTAATACCTTCACACCAGTACCCAAAAAAAGAAAGATACCTGAGATGAACTAAATTACAGATTGCGAGGGAAAATTGGTCATATGAACTTCCTTTTAGCACCCGTAAGGATTGTAGCTCTTTGAAGAACTTGGAAGCCATACCTCTATTTCCCACCAAAGTGGACAACTTTTTCATCCCAACCCTAGCTTTGGTATATAATTTATCAAGTAAGTCCACCTCTAGTCTACAATGCAGAGGAGGAAACTCATGAGCAATATTGCAGTCATTTCTACTCCCATCGATGACAAAATAATCACAATTTGTCACAAACCGCGCAAGAGCACGAACCATTTCATGTATCCTGCATTGCTTTATGGTACCGTATTCATCCCATTCTACATTTTGGGAGAGAGAGCGCCGTACTAGCTAAACAAAACAGTCACGAGCTATGTCTTCCATCTCCTTACCCTTCTCCTCCTAAATATAACCATAGCCACCCACATTGGCACTACTTCCTCCTTAACTATTGTATGGACTTTTGGATATAGAGCGCAGAACCTAAGGCATTGCTTCAATTCTGCGGACAAATGGTAATATAGCTAAAACCTTAGAGCAGGAAAGATGCCGCCTGCAGACTCGGGCTGCCATTGCCACATTTCAGATTCAAGTACGCTCTCCCACTCCTCTCTAGTGTTCACTCTCCCACCCCTCTCCCCTGTCTAGTGTTCTTACTCCTCAGTGTGCGTGCAATAGTTGTGATGGCAAAAGGCACACCTCCACATTTATCCACAAATTTTTTCCAGATTTTTCTCATATCCAAAACCTCACCTTCATCTTTGGACAATATTTTTATGTGATTCTTCAGGTTCAATGTGAATCCTTAACTTAGTCCACATTAGTTTTAAAATCACAAATTTTCTATTTTTTCTTTAATTTTACTATTACACGTAATAGTGAATATTTGCATCATTAATTTGATTTATCTTTAATAACTTCAACTTTAATGCCTTGGTTCGCTCTGCAGACTCGGACTTCAAATCTTAAGTATTGAATTTAAGTCGTAAATTTAGAGTGAATCTTTTCTATCCTTTGTTTCTAAAATCCACAAGCCGGTAAATTAAATTTACATGGGTGAAATATGTTTAATTTGATTAGCAGGCTTGTAATATTTTTTAGGTTCGATTGTAAATCGTACAAAAATTGTGCGAATATAAGTCACACTTAATGAAACTAATCTTATTAACTTGTTAATGTAGATTCACAACCCAATTTTATAGGTGCAATTGAAATTGCCAATTTCATTACCCATGAATAGAAGAATCTCGATTGCCTCAATTAGTGCTCGAGAAATTTTCTACACCCAACTCATTCTAGACGTCTAATCATAAAGACGATTTAGATTAGATCATTCTAATACTTTTTCTAAAAAGACAATAACCCTCCCTTTTCTTTGGTAGCATGAATTGTACACCTTTGATTGATCTAGCTAGATGTGCCCTCGTCTGACCAACCCCCAACTAGATCATGCCGGATCCAGCAAGTTACTACGGGCAGCGGCCGTTTCTCTTTTTAAAATTTTTATTTTTTAAATTAAATTCTTATGATCAGACAACTTATATTGAACATAAAGGCAATTATGTTCATAATACCTTTTTTTCTTTTTCAATTTGAGCTGGGCCTAGCTGATAGTTTACCTCAACAGCCCTTGGCTGAATACTGTTTGGAAAGAGACATGTGATGGCGACAATATTTTCTTTGCAAAGTTGATGGTGCCTACTTTGGCTTTCAGGAAAAGTCTAAATTCCCATAACCCCTTCCCCTCATATTGGGGCACCACTTAGGTCGTTGCCATTTTTTTTCCTTTTGTAAAATTACTTGTGGCCTCCATGATTCGTTTTAAAGGCAATTACACATAATCAGATCGCACTCACACAATAAAAATGCCCCAACTCCAACCCATAGTAAAAATGTACAATATTGATTCACAATACAAATGTATATAGCTTAGAATTTCACCATAAGAGATCAATAATTAATAAAGGATTACGATATTGTATCCATGTGTGGCCCATGTTACAAATATACTTTTGATTTTATACATAAACTCTAATTATATATTAGTTAGATATCATGATAGAAATATGCTCTAATTTTGAAGGATAGAATTCAATAGAACGAGAAGATATATTGTAATAATTTAATTTATTTTCTTTTATTTTTCTGTATGTTAATCGATTGAATCTTCTATTGTTCATCAGAACACAACTTTTAGTTTCACGTTTAATAATAAGAGTAAATCTACATCATCTCTTAATTTTTATATAGAGAAAATTACTATTTAATAGTAAGAATAAACACTATTCACTATTTAATAGTATTCTTTAATTGTTTTACAATTTAATAGTATTTTTAAATTTAAAGTCAATAATGCCCTAAACATTGAATTTGGGTTAAGATTTATGTTGGTTTGAGTAGAGGGGCAGGTTGAAACATAGATTAGTTAAAAAGAAGTGAGTTTGGGTTGGGTTGGGTTGTAATAAAAAAAGTCAATCCAATTTTTTCTCTTGCTCTCCCTAAAATAAATAAATAAAATTATTACAATCAAACCCAATTCACAATTTTTTTAACTAATTCAAAACTCAACTCGCCCCTCTATCTTAACCAGTCAAAATCTCAACCCAAATTTCATGTTTAGAGATATTATTAACTTCAAATTTAAAAATATCTTTAAATCATAAAACTGTAAAAAGTATCATACATTGAATACTAAGTGCATCTTCTTACCATTAAATAGTAATTTCCTCTTTTTATATATTTTCTTTCTCTAAATTTTTCTTTAATAAATACAGTGATAACTTTCTGTGGTGGCAAGGTAGAGACGAGTCACGTATACTTGAATACTTGTGTGTGCTTTTAAATACCTTGATTGGTCTATACTAATTTTGAGGGCCCATCTCAATTTTTTGCAGTATTTATGATTATTTAGAATATCAACTTGATGTTTTATGCAGCTACGAACATTGACAATATAATTATCATCCCCTGACGAAAGACCACTACAAAATTATATAAGTTTCTTTTATGGTTCAATAAACTTAAAATATATTATAAAATTGTGGAGAAAAATTAGCTGACAAAAATTGCAGTCGCAAAAAATAGGGTGACAAAAATTTTCACATGGAAGAAAGTAAGAAAATTAATACAAATTTATCTACATATATAAAGATAATATTAAATTCTTTCTCTAATAACAGTGGAGATCATGTAGTGAAATGTGACAAAAAAAAGAAACTTTTGGTTGCGGTTTTTTTCAAGGGGTGGAAAAATGTTTTTTTTTTTGTAAAGGATATCGTAGCTGATATGACATTGTTTTATTATTGTACACATTCCATAGATACAAACATACTGGCAAGATCATCTATAGTGACGATCTGGTACAACGACGATGAGTTGATATCACACGCTTATTTGCGACCATAACAAAAGAGCACTAAATCAGACACGTCCATATAGATTTTAGCCCCTCTCGATTCATAGCTGTCCATTAGTTTCAAGGCAACGTATATTCTGCAAAGAAATGCCACAATCCATGTCAATAATGTTGCTCAATTCAAAGAAAAGTGCTGTAATGGAATCCTTTATGCACCCTTAATCAAAACTTTCCCTAATATTCTTCGCCATTGTTTGATTGCCCAAAGAGGTTGTCATGTAAACACAATCTAATTGCACTTTAAAAACGCGACTCTAGCATGTTATATTGGATTAGAACTGACTCGGAGTCAACTTCAAGCCAAGAGACATTTTTACTATTTTAATGAAGTAAACAAAAAGATACATAAAATTAGTATATATTGCTCTTATTAATATTTGAAATTGGTAAAACCATGGTTTATATTACTATAAAGTATTGATTTAATTAAATTAGAAAAAAATAATATGCTTTAATAACTTGTACCAGTCGGCTAGAGGGAATTTATAGAGTCAAAAAACAAATTTTTAGCTATAAATTTAATAGGTGAATCAATATCTGGGTGATGACAAAAAGTTAAAAAGTTTAATAGTGCGTGTTGCATTGCTCAAACTAAATACTCCAGTTTAAAAGATGAGATTGGATGTGTATTATTTGAGGGGGAAATTTTATGAGCCCTCTTCAAATGAAGCCGTTGTAAGCCCGAGTGATTTCTCCTAACTCTCTCGCAAGCTCTGATCTCTATCCTCTCTTAAATAAATTAAAAAGATGTCTCTCTATTATTAGGGGCTTAAGGGCTCATAAAAATTATTCTCGTAGTATTTATACCTCCGCATTTCATACCAACGGGACGGTCGGCCAGGTTGCAACGTTTGGGAATTGTGATGGCAACTTCTGGTTTGGTTCCAGAGCTCTTGGCAGTATTTGATAGCATCACAGCACAAAGACAACTTGGGTTTTGTCCAAGTCGCTTCACTTGTGAGCAGCACCTTTCACTAACCGGTGCATGCACATCTTGGGCTGCTATGGCACAAGGGTATAGCTTGAAGGCCTCCATGTCTGGATTAGTGTTTCTCCCACATTCTCCTGCACCATCAACGCTGCCCACAACAAGGACAGCAAGCAGCCCAAAAAGGAAGAACAACCTCACGGATTTTGTATCCATTTGTGTTTGTGGGAGATTGAAGCACTTGTGTGAAGAGCGAATTGCAATTTTACATATATATACCACTTGAGTGGGTGCGTAAAATTCCTTTCTGCGATCCACATAAGGTTTGTTGGAGAAGTCACTATGGGCAAATGTTTATTTTAGAGGAGCACTTGTGGACTGATTGAAAACAGGTGGAATAAGGTGATTGAAACCATGTAAGTGGGTAGTTGAAGGTATTCTCGCTGCACAATGGGCATTGTATGGGAATGCTGTACACTTTAATGGTCTTTTACACTTAAAAATGTAAATGATATGCGTTTATACAGGTTCGAAGGATAAAAGGGTCTTTCCAAAAAAAAACTGAGACAGTTTATATAAGTCACAACGACATATACTTGGTTAACGCTTACTGAAATATGAATTAACAAAGTCATAACGATTAAGATCATTAGGGTTAAGTAAAGCTGAGAAAGCATATAAGTTGGTACACAATGCAAAGAAAGGTGCAATGCTAAACATTGGAAAATTTTCCCCTATTTATCAAGTCCATAAATTTGGCCTAATGGGAAAAAATAATCAAAGCCCATCATGCTTGAGATTAGGGAAGACGCACTCCAAAAATTTCACGTAGTGATAAAGGTGGAGAAATGAAAATAAGAATGTGCATGTATTTGTGAAAGATGAAGCTGTTGCATGGGGATATCTCATTGTACTTCAATCTTATTTGTAGCCATGTTTTAAAAACCAGACAGGTGACCATACCAAATTTGTATGGTTGGTTCAAGCGGGTCAAATACGATTTAACATGTTGTATCGGATGTAATAATTATTCTAGTATTTTTGTGATAAAACTTGCAAGAGTTTCCTCTATTTATATGTAAATTACCCTACACGATAATTATATAATATTCAAAATTTAAAATAATTCCCACTACAATACTTTACAGTTCAATTTTTCATAATATAGCACCAGAAGTCTATCCCTTTGAAGTAGAGCACCAAACTAAACCGTCTTCACCGGGCCCCTCAATACTTTGAAGTCTCAAACATGTATAGACACGCACTACCTATCAAATGCTATTGACATCCAAAATTCCCTCAGTTAATTTTAGTCTTTCATCTCATAATTCGCTTTCAAAATTCCTTCAGTTAATTATTTAACCACCAAACCACTACAAATTTAAATTGAATTCATCATTGCATTCATGATTCAACATTTCATTCAAGAAAAAATATAAAAAAACCAACAAATAAAATTATAAAACAGCATAGTACCAACCACTATAAATTTAAATTCATTTCATCATTGCATTCATCATTTTAATTTCGAAAAAACCGCTTATTCACAGTACACTAGCAAATACAAACGGCATAGATATCATAAACTCTTCCCATGAGAGAGTGGTGGTTTATTGGGTTGTCGAGTTATAATTTTTAGGGCCAGGTTACATACGAATTGGGCTCTCTTTATTGGGCATATCGTTATCGGTAAGACTGGCCCAGTTTCTTTTATGAGCTAGCCCATATATGTGTGGATTTGATTATGGTATCGATGGCTATTAACCGATCCAATCAGACCTGTCCAGCAAGCGATCGTGTAGCCCATTCACGTTCATGATCTGCCGCGATGCCGTCAGTAACTATTTGATGTCGTGTCCATGGCATGTGTAGCTCACCTATAATTTTTTGATACCTGAATAAATATGAAAAAACGTTTCTTGAGCCCGAGGCGGGAAATTTTCCTACAACTAAATTGATCTAGACCGTTTGATTATAAAGAGGGCAGCTAAGTTGAGCTAACCACAGCCGGATCCGATCGCTTTAGACCAGAACGAGGGGTTTAGGTTTATTTTTTTTAAAGAAATAATGTGATTTAATCTGGACTGTCCGAGATTGATTTGGGGACCAAAACTTTCGGTACAAGAGACCGGGATACTTACATATACTGATTATTTTGAGATCACTTATTTGGTGTCCATAGAATTAGTGATACATAAGAAAGTATATAGAAAATTGGAGAAGTCAAGGGTTCTCAGACATAAAGGAGGTGGAACCGGAAAATTGATGTCGGGTTGGAAGGTGATATAAACCCACCATAAAAAAGAGTTGTCTATTTAAATATTCAAACACTTGTAAAGATTGGGCAGGTTGGAACAATAAAATTACGTTATAATATTGAACAAAGTCTATCATTCTTTTGATCACATAAAGTTGTAAATATTGCATCACATCAGCTGGTCTGATCCGGTAATATTGTGTGCCTTCTTAAAATTTGCTTCAATTTAGACTTCATATTCGTATTTGATTTTTTAATTTTATATTTCTCAAACCCTGATTTTTTTGTTGAAAACTATGTTATTTTAATTAGTATTTAATTAAATATTGATAATAAGATATTTTCAATATCTAATGAATATTTTATTTATATTTCTAAAATCAAGATAAATCCAGTTGAGCCTTGTTGAGCCAAATATATATCTCATACAAGTCCGGTAACAATGTTTCCTTTCAACTTGTAACTACTTTTCTATGTTCTTTTAATTTGTCCCTTTAAGAGCTTGGGTCCCTGAACACAATTTTAAGTCTTTGAGTGGCTGTTGGAAAAGGGAAAAGAAAAGGTCTTTGAGTGGAGCTCAGCCTGGGCTTGGAGAGTGAAGAAATAAATAACTCATAAAATAAATTATTAAAAAGAACCTAGATCGTATAAAATAGATATCTCAAGTCTTATTATTATCACAATGGACTAAATTATAGCCTATCTTCCCTCGTCCCTTTCAGTGTGTCTTCTTTTCTCACTGTCTTTTACTAGGACATTAATCTCTAATTTATAAAGATATAATAGATAAAACTATGGTTGTAAAAATTGGATTCGGAATCGGAATTGGTTTTCGAAGGAGTCGGAATCGGAATCAAAATTGGTCTAAATCGGATAGAAAACGGTTCATTTGAATCTGCCTAAATCGGTCATATACAAAAATTTCAATTTAATTAAAATTAGTGGGTTATTAGTACAGAATATATCATTTTGATGTAATTTTTATGTTATAATGTGTATTATATTTTATGATATTTTATTATATTTTTTGGATTTTTAAAATTATTTGAAGTTAGTTATTATTTTTGACTCGAGTCGAAGTTGAGTCAACTTCAATTACGAAAATGCCACTTATATTGCTCATCCTTCTTTTTCTCCCCACCGCCGCCACCGCTTCTGACCGCCGCCCTTCCCACCCTATCGCGCCCGTTGCCGCTCGCTCCCGTCCCGCCCCATCGCCGCCCCCCTCGCTCCGCCCGTCGTGCCGCCCCAGGCCGCCCTCGCACTCGCCCTGCCCGTCGCCTCCCTCGCTACTCGACCTCGCTCCCTCGCCGCCGCTGTCGCTGCCCCGTCCCACGCCACCGTTGCCCCCAGCGCGCCCGCCCTGGTCGCCCTTCGCTTCGCTGCCGCTCTGCCAGAACTCGACCTATTCGAGCCGATTCCAGAATCGGCTCAATCGGGCGAAATCGGCTTGAATCGGCTCGATTCGTGGACTGATTCGAGCCTAGCCGATTCACGTTCATTTTTTAAATCGAATCGCCGCCGATCCGATTTAAATCGGCCGATTCCGAGTGGAATCGGCCGAGTCATGCAACTGTGGATAAAACATCTCTTTACTTAACTAATTTCAAGACTCAAGGAAATAGGCAAGGCCTTATCTTTTCCTGATTTTATTCTATCCCAAATAATTTGGTAAATCTTTGTCTCAAACATTATCACAATTATGGGCTTGTAATAAAACTAGTTCCAACACACCGAAATAGGCGAGTCGAACTCCAGCTAATGACAGTTGAAGCATATCAGAATGTGTAAACATAGCTGTCTCCCAATATAGAACGACTATGAGATACAAAATCAACTTTTCTTTCATTTTAGTTTTATCATCCCCCTTGATATCATTAGTTGGAAATTTTACTCATTATCCTGCAATGAAATAGATAACATGGCCGCCATAGTGGAAAGAATTGAAGTGGGGAGCAGTTTTACGACCTTCACCTAGCACAATTGATTGAATAGATGATGCTTTTGTCCTATAAATTTGTCTTTTAAGAAAGAACCCTGCTTTTTCAAGCAAAAATAGGTCAAACGAAGACTTAAATTCATTGACAAATCTACTGGGATTTGCCACAAATAAAATCCTGGCATTAGTGCCAACAAAGATAGGATGACAAGCAAACCAACTAGACACCGAGAAGCACAAAATTAGAAAAATAAAGGAGAAATATTACACAAAAAACTTCTAAATTGGTGAGAAAAACCACAGTGGCAACCAATCCAAATTCATTATGATTATTCAATAATTACAATCATAAAAACCTCCGCGAACACATTTGCAAATACCGATCTAATCAATCACCAACAAGTTGGATGATTAAAACAAGAGAAATGAAATCTATGGAGTCAGTGAATGATGATGACGACGAGTCAAGAATGCAACCTAAAATCTGAACTTCGATCTTCTACTCAACACCAAATCAACCATTCACTTTTTTCTCCTGTTTTATTCTCTCACACAATTTAGGCCCGCAAACATACAATATATTTTCTCTCTACACAAAACCTTTAAATTAGATATAAGTTGTCACAGAACTTGTCTAAACGAGTTACACACTTGAACGGGCTAACATGGGGTGGGTTTGCACAACCAAATGTCACGACGCCTTGTTGGGGTGCTATCCTGACTTGGGACTTTGGAGGAGGGAAAACACCAACAATAAACCATATATATATCTTGCTTTGAGTCAAGGTTATTCAAGAACCTCTTGACACATAGCATCACCTTACAAGCCTTGGTTGTAGAAATAAATTCGACTTTCATAGAGGACAAATCAACACACTTCTGCAACCTTTACTACCATGATGCAGCCCCACCAGTAAAAGTGATGACAAACCCCCAAGTTGACCTTCTTGTATCTAAGTTACCAGCCATATCTGCATCTGTGTAGCCAACTAATAACGATTTGTCACTCCTATAACATAAACATGTATAGGACATACCTCTTAGGTACCTTAAAATCTAATTCATAACTTGCCAATGGTCTACACCACGATTTGTAAGATCTTTACTCACCACACCGGTTATGCTATGTCCGGTCTAGTATTCATCACAACGTACATCAAACTATCAACCGTTGAAGCAGAAGGAACGTTTTCTATTTTTTCCTTCTCGTTCACACTCAAGTCATTCTTTGTCAATTTGAAATGACTTCCAAGTGGGACACTCATTGACTTCACATCTTTCATGTTGAACCATTCAAGTACCTTCTCAATGCGAAGGACATGCCCAAAACGGTTTTAATAGGAGACATCTAAACAACAAAAGAAAAAATCTCATCAAAGAAAGTAAATACATTTCTTGTGACAAAAACCCTTCACAACAAACCTTACCTTGTACCTTGGTTGTGGACTATTTTTCTCATGTTTGTTCTTATAGACTCACTTGTTATTCAATGTTCTCTTCCCCTTGGGAAGAACCACCAACTTATGTATGGTTTTCATGCAATAAATTCATCTCTTCCTGCATGGCTTTCAACCATTTCTTTTTATCCATAGGAATCATAGCTACACTAAAAGTTTTTAGCTCACCACTTTGACCAAGTTTTACATACTCCGATGATGAATACCTTATTGATGGCACTAGCACCCGAGCAAACTTTCTCAAATTTCTCGGTTCTCCTTGATCTAGATCTTCCTCATCCTATTCAACATCAATAACAAAATCATAAGTGTAAAACCCAGGTTTTTTGCTCGATGGTTTTAATTTTGATTTGGTCGTGACCTGGATCGAGTTGCTTAATCGGCTATTTTACCACATATTTATGTATGGTATCTAGGTATGTATGAGTTGCCCGGCCTTAGCTTCCTTCAGTGCTTGGTACGCCTGTTTGCATGTGGCACACCCGATTTTTTTTGTTCATATTTGGTCCAATTTAATCATATATAGTTAGATGTTAGAACTATATCCCTCTTATGTCTTTTATGTGTTTGATAACCTTTCGGACCATCCTAATCCCTTTTGGGACCTGCAGTGCAATTTTTGAGGTGGACCCAATAGCTTTAGGGTTAAACCCTAAGTTTTTAGGTTTGGAGATAACCCAACCCATATATCTATAGGTATGGCACCCATCCCTCTAAAATTATGGCACCCATACCACTATAGGTATGACACCTATACCTCTATAGGTATGGCACCCATACCTCTATGAAATCACCAAGCCAACTCATTCCTCTTTAGGTATGGTACCCATACCTATGACATCACCAAACTAACCACACTTCTTCTATAAAAATCCACCCATTCCCCACCTTTCCACTCCTTCTCCCAACCTTCTTCTCCACTCTTTGAGCTCTCTCTATCCTTCCTTGGCCTTCCAAGATGTTCTTCCTTCAAAGGTTGAAGGACTTGGAGTGGGAAAATTCCAAGTGACCTCCCTTGAACCGTTAAAGGTATGCTCTTTCCCGGTTTTGGTTGATGATTCTTATTTGGGTTATTGTTTCATGTATAGATGTTGTCGTTTCATTTTTATTATATTTTCACATGTAGATATGCATCTTAAGGAATTTTGAGAGTAGTTTTATGTCATTATCATGGGTAGATAAATAGTTATGATTTTTGTATTATCTTTGTGTCCAGATCTGCACTAGTTGAGCATAAAATTCATAACTCATGTTTTAGTTGTCAGATTTGTATGATCTTGGTCTTTATGTTTTCAAATGACATAAATCTACAAGTTATATATTGAGCATGTAAACTGATTTGGCATGGAGGATCATGAAAAGGTCCAAAATTTGATTAAAGGTGGCAGCTTTCAAGTTTCTAGTGACCTGATCACTAATTTCCCCAATTTTTACACCTTGTTATAATTTTAAATTCATAATATATCTTATGATCATATGTTAATAATGTTGTGATCTTAATATCATAAATTTATCACACTAAAATTACCTCTACTAAGGCTTGAACAAAATTAATGAGACATTGTATGCATCTGCTGTGTTATGTTTGACTACCTATGTTGTGTGTTTAGTTAAATGTTTGGCTAAAAATTACATCACATAAAAATCTATAAAAATTACCTAATAAACCAATAATTTTTTTATCTAACCTTAAAAATTTTAGAGCTAAAAAAATTCATTCTAATGGTTAATTGGATCTGAATTTTGGAGTACACATGAACTAAGTTCATAATCCTGTTTCTATTATTTGAATTAAAAAATCTGTGGAAAATATATTCATCTGTGAACAAATTATATAATAAATTACAGAGTTTACTAAGTATCCTAATATTGTCTATGTCAATTTTTGGAGCATTTGGGTATATATTTAATTCAGTAAAATTTTTTAATTCTACCCTAGTTGGGTAAATTACAGAAATTACTAAATCAGAAATCAAGATTAGAAAGATTTCCTAAGCCCCAATTATAAGGAAATTAGATCTAAAATATTAATGGGCTAAACTTTTAAGTATTATATAACTATTCCAATTGACCAAGACCCATTTGGACTTCTCAGGTCCATGGGCGGAAATTTTGAAGTTTGATGTACAGTGATGGACTACTGTTCACACCACATTAATCTGACCTTAATTAACCTTAATTAACATGATAATCCACATATTATCACTTATTAATATTTATGATAGACACTTAGGGTGTCTTCAATAAGGGTTCAAATTTCAAATTAATCGGATACCTTTTGGTCTGTCCGAAAAATCGTTCGATTAAATCTGACGATGAAACCCTAAGTATGAAATCATGCACTAAGTAGAATTATAACCCCAAAACTTAAATTAAACTACCTAATGAGGTTTAACCCATCACTAACCCAAATAAGTAAGTTAATTAAGTTTTACATATTGTATATCTGTGGAGGCTTTGCCTCATCTTGTATGCCAGTGTAATCCGATTATGATTCGGATTCCATCTCTTATTAGGTTACACGGGTTGAGCTTATCGATTTAGGACACAGGGCTCCACCTATCCAGGTCCGTATGACTCTCTTGCTTCAACCTTATGTTTGGCTCTTGAGTGGCACGTTTAATTTTGTTTTAAACGATAGAACGGTGTCAGCGACATTTTATTGAATCCCTCTGATACCAGGTCATTTAGTCGCATTTTATCGTATATTTAATAAAACTACAAGGATGAGATCATTTGTTGGTTTTCGAACTGAAGCTCCAGAAATGTATGAAACAAGCCTCTTCCCAAAGCCTATTATATAAGTACGCACATTTTTATGGATTTCACGAATAAGATAATGAGTGGTATGGAGATATGCAAATTACACTAGTACCCCTTCTAACCTTAAGTGGTGTAATATATGTATGATACTGCAAATGCAGTGCATTTTCAGAAATTATGGCACATTGGTTTAAGCCACATAGGTATTGTGGTGGGTAATATATGGAAGATGTGAAGGTGTAAGTGATATATGGAAGATGTGAGGGCGTAAGCGATATATTTATGTTTATATGTTTGTAAGATACCTCTTTGTAGGCAATTATGGTATGATTTATGGCCGCATCGGCCTTCGCTTACCACCCTGTATGATTCTCGAAGTTTCTACAACTTTTTATAGGTGTTTAAAAACCCATTTGCCAGTAATGCTATATTCTTAGTCTGTACAGGACCAATAATCAATTCTTTGATTGCTGACGTTTTTTTCTAATCTATGTAGGTGTTTAGTCTTGTTGACCAGCGTAGGCGAATAGATAAGACTGCTCATAGAGAGGGATTTCGTATTATATTTGTGTTAATTACCGAGTTGATATGAAACTGAGATGTAGCATGTTACTGGAATAAGCCCTAAAGTTGTATGAACTTATATGTTTCAAGTTAAGTTAACTTGATTGTTGTTGTGCACATGTGTTCTATATCTCATTACATTATTATTGTGGTGCAGATACACTTTGGGGCACTCTAACTATCTTCTGTAAGATATAAGCCTCAAAGTCCTAAAACACGATGAGGAGCTTACCAGGTACGTGAAAATATTTGTTGTAGTTGTGTGAGTGTATAATAAAGAAACATAGGTAGGAGGAGCATACCGTTCGCACCGCTTGAAGACCCATGTGAAGTCTGGGTGTTAGGGTTTGATGCCCTAGCATCCGATGATGCTATGTTTAATTATTTTATTTTCTTCTACATGTCAGTATGTAGAACAAGTAACCACAACCCTTGTTCAAATTCTCTGCATTCATCCGCTTGTAAGAAATTTTAAAATGTAACGAATCACTTATACTGAGTAATAAGAAAAGGTTCATGTCACAACATGCAACCTCAAGACTATAGCTGGGGTGCACCTCTTTTATAGTTGAGAGTGATCTTTAACATTTTTAAGAGTCACCACTCATAGTCGCAAGGGAGTTTTTGCTTCTATTGTGGCTAGGGGTGATTATATAGAATCCTTACGTTAGAGAGTCTCTCTATGCTAGTATGAATCAACATGCATATGTGATAAAACCCTGTAAGGTTGCCCGTCTTAAACCTCCTCGAGGGTTAAGATCTGCTTTCATACAGTTTGTACAAGACTAGTCCAACGAATAGTTTTTCAAATTATAACATCACACTTCGGTCCGCCCTTGGACCAAAAAATTGGGTGTTACAATTGGCAACACCATCAAGGAACTCACCCAAATTTTCCTCATCATCACTAGGTAAAAGAAGTGATGGATCAACTCTCGCCTTTTCTTTTCCTCTAATCGAGGTAGGTGGTTCTTTTCTTCAAAACTTCCACGAGAATATTCTTGAGGAACCACTTCTTCTTTTTCAGAGTCTTCAAATATTTGATCCTCTTTGATTAGAACATTCCTACTCCAAATGAGTTTTATGTTCTTTAGATCCCACAGTCTATAACCAAATATGTCATCACCATAGCCCAAGAAAAAACATACAATCACTTTTAAATCAAGCTTTGTCCTTTGCTCTTTGGGCAAGTGCACAAAATTTTGCATCAAACACTCTCAAATGAGAATTATTTACCTTCATACTACTCCATATATGTTGTAGTACATCACCTTCAAATGCATGTGAGGGAGATCTATTCACCCAGGAACAAGTTGTAATCAAGGCTTCTGCCCAAAAACTCTTAAACAATTTTGTCAAAGACAACATGTTATGACCATCTCATTGTCATAGTTATCCTCTCGGCCACTCTGTTATGTTGTAGAGTGTGAGGAATAATCTTATCATGTCTAGTCTCATGCTCGCAACAATACTAAACAAATAATTAGAACAAAATCACTAGAACAATACCCCCCATTATTATCACTTTTAAGACATTTCAAGGGCTTCCTGGTTTCGCTCTCAACGATAATATAAAAAATTCTAAAATGTCAAAGACAACACTTTTATTTTTTATTGTATAAACTCACAACTTTATAGTAACATCATCAATAAATGTGATAAAATAAAAAGAACCACTAAATAATATTACCTCCATAGGCCCACATACATATGCATGCACCAAATCAAGAACTCAGGATTTTCTTGTAATTATGCTTGCAAATGAAGTCTGAAATTATTTTCCCACCAAACAATGGTCACACGGATTTATTGAAGTGCCCTTGATATTAGAAAATAAGTTCTTCAATTCGTCAAGTTCCTTCTCATTGATGTGCCCCAATCTATAATGCCACAAATCACCCATAACATTAAATGAGAGCATTTACCTCCCCCTTAGCTAGCTTAAATTCACTCTTATATAAGGAACAACACTTCTTCCCTTTAACAATTATCAACGAACATTTCACAAGTTTCCTACACCTTATTAAAAATGCAAAATAAATATACTATCATCAGGCATTCTTGTAAACAACAAACTCATTTTTAAATTAAGGATGTCTAATATTTTTAAGCATTAGCTTACAAAGTGGATTTGTTACCACATGGACATCATCTTGCCCCCACAATTTTTGAAATTCCATTGTTTTTAACTTCACCACATCTAAGCCTACAACTTATTGTTTATATAACATAAGGCTTACTTTCATATGATATTTTATTACATTTATTTATTTATTTATTTACTTGGTCACCCTAGGAAGTTAAGTTTTTAAAGTTCCATTATTTTCCAACTTCACCTGACCTAAGTCTACAACTTCATAAGTTGTTATTTTATCTAAAATTTAATTATATGTTTCATTTTCTGATCAAATCCATCTAGTTTTGTGGATTTCAGCTGCTAGCTCTATCACCGACTGCAAATAGCCACGTCTATTATTTTCACAGCTGTTAAGACCATCTCAGCTCATACGGTAAGACCATCTTAGCTCGAACTGGGGCAGCTCTGATGAGATTTGGTTGGTCCAAGGGACTGATGCTCCCTAGCTCTTCATCACTTTTACTGCTGTATTAATTTTATTGATATATAAGTAACCTTAATTTATCTTTCGATCTTCTTAATAATATCATCCTTGAATTCCATGGTTTATAGATTAAATTTATAGGATCAAAATAAGGTGTTAACTAAACAGCCTTCATTAGGTTTATTTGTTTTCTAATTTTATACATTTAGTGAAAGAAATTTTTTGAAGTCTCAACAACAATCGGATTTAGACTACTCACTTTCTTTTTTCTGGGTGTTTGGATTTGCTACTTTCTAGCATCGCGATGACTTGCTCGGCCTGCTCAGAGGCTTGGACGATTATATTTTATATATGTGAAAAGTATTTTTAACAATTTTTAACAAAAGAACTTAACGGTGGGCCATAAATGATATATACTTGTTTCTTCTTTTATTTTTCTAAATTTCACTGAGACAACAACTTTGGGTTCAATTTGTGTTCTTCTCCCATATATTTTAGTTTGAGCTTTTTATCAAAAAAAAGAAAGAATCCTCTTTTTATATTACAAAATGAGGAGAAAATCATGTTTAATTATCACAAAAAAATATCATAATATTAAAATTACCCTTTAAATTATTTTTACAACAAAAAAATTTATTTGACCGTCCACCAACCGCCAATCGGATCTCATCTGGTCATACTCCAGCCCCGAGTGTCCAAGATCGCCCAAACCTAGCTGAGTCACCGCAGTTCTCAGAGCAAGAACAATGGCTTCTCTTTCTCCCGTCGATATCTTGAAGGTCAAATAATAGGACAAACGCAAGCAAAGGTCCCTCTGATCGTATACATGACCCATCGAAAATTGTAGGTGATTTGATTGAGGGGACGCTGCCCTCCCGGCGTAGGGAAGACGTACCTCGCCGTCGGCGGGCCGGGGCCCTTTCCCTCGTGCATTGGTATCGGATAGAGGAAGCGTGCAGACCCATTCCGGTACGCCACCCAGAGATTCTACTTTACAGGGCTTCGGATTCGATGTGACTTGCAGTCCACCGCCATGTCAAAGCCCGTCTTGCCCTTACCATTTGCCGTTTGGACATCAAACATGAAAAAAATGTATTGACGATCACCTTAAATAAAAAATATATATATAGTATTTTACCCGGAAAACTGGAGTGAAGATTCTAACAGGACCTTTCGTTGGTTGGTGCAAAAAATTTTATAGGAAATCTATAAAACACTTTATGATAATTTTTAATTTATTAATATTACTAAAAATAATAAAATTTATAAATTACTATTTAATAAATATAAATATTTTAAATAATTCAATTGATATTATTTTATGGACCAAGATCAATCCTAAAGAAATATGGAGCAAGAGATTGGGCATATATTATTTTTTATTTTTTTAACGCTCCCTAAACATCAATTTTACTTATTATTTTTAATTTTTTTTGTATTAAGTCCATTCAAAATAATTACAACTAAACACCTTATAAATAACCAATAAGTCCACTCACCTGAGCCAAAATTTAAGCCTAAACTAAATTAAAATTAACCAAAATATTTCGGTCAATTTTATTTGGTTTTGAAGGCAAACAAAAATTACTAAAATTAAACTAAAAGTAATTATTAATTTTACAATAAACAAATCAATCATATAATTAACCATTATAATTACATTTAAAAGTATTTTATGTAAAGATGATATATTAAACATATAAAAATTTAAAGATAAATAAAAAATTAATAATAATTCCCTTAAAATATAAATATTAAGTTTTTTTAATTTATCGATTCGGCTTTATTACAAACCTAAACTTTTTCACCCCTAAAAAATTATCCATATCCTAAATTGAATCCAACCAAATTTTAATACTAACCAATTCAAACCAAAAATTTCAATTCAATTGGATTTGATTGATTATTTCAATTTCAACCAAAATTTGCTCTGCCCTAATTCTAAGGTCTTTGGAGCATGAAATCTTTTCATAGTAAATTTTCCCACATTTTTTTCATAGAAATACAATGTTAATTCAAAATATTATTTTATATAATATATAGTTAAAAATATATTTTGAAGATTTTGGGCTTCTGATAAAATTTTTTTTATTAATCATACAAAATAGACTCCTAAGTATTAACTTCTTTGAAATTGTTAGCCATTTATGTAGGGCCCCGCATTTGCGTGGGTTGGTCCCACTAAATTTAAATAAACTATTATGTTAAGGTAGTTTGGATTGGAGTTTTTTATAACTGCCTTCCTCATATTGCCTAGAGAGCAATAGTAAATTCTGTACAATACGGCGCAACCCAACACACAACCTATGATTTTATTTTGCCTGTTAGACCATCTCAGGTAATACGGTAAGAGGTGGCAGTAATGTGGTGAAAATATTGAGCCTAATTTCCAATTAAATTCGGTTTTAAAATAATTTGGTTTAATTTTCGGTAAAGTTATAGACAAACCAAAATAAGAGTTAATATTTAGGTTTAAAAATATATTCTAAAATCTTTAGGGGAAATTTTGATACATTGAATATGAAACATATGTTTAAAATTACTTTTTACATGATTATATTCGTTAAAATAGAGTATAATTTTAATTAAATAATCAAACAAACCAATTTTATTATAACAAATAATATAATTTTGTTATTTAGTTACCTGATAGAACCGATTTGGATCAATTTGGGCAATTTCAGATTCAGTTTGGGTTGTTGAATGTCTATTTAGTAATTTCGCTCACTGGCCGAATATTCCCTATATATGGTATTATTCTTGTGAATAATGTATTGTGATTACAAATCCTTTATAAATCAAATTAATAGAAATTATTGAAATGTTATTTTGATTAATAGAATTTATAACCAAACCAAAATGGGCAATGTCTAGAAATTCAAGCGAATCAAAATAAAATATTTGGCTTAATGCGATAATTTAGAGATAATTTTTTTAAAATTTTTTTATTCAGATGTAATATTTTATTGTACAATTCATATTAATTATATCCTATTTTAACAAATTTTATCACACTTAAATATTATAGATTCATTTTCCACATTATATTTACAAAGCTATTCATTAAAAAACAGTTATTCAATAATAATTCACAAAAATATACATTTGAAAGTTAATTGCAGAAGTTGCATTATTTTGCTATTATTAAGTTCGATTCAATATAATATCATGCAACTGTACACGTAGCTTATTTTTTGGGGAATAAAAATTGAAGCACAACTATATTATAATATTTTTTCAGCAAATTATTCTCACCACGGCCGAGGATCTAATAATTAACCACTAATATATCAATCACTTATTGAACGTCTTTAATTTTGATTTCAAAATTTCTATGAACAATATGTGTTAAGGTTCAAGTAAATTAGTTCAAATTAATAGGCTTAGTCAAGTTTTTAAAAATTATTAATTAAGTAAAAATCGTAAACACGTCCACATTGTTATATTATATCTTACCCCGATATATATTTTATGTGGGATAACCGACTAAATAATTATGAGAGATTTTACATTCAATCTACTTTTAAGAATTTTTGACTCTAAAATTTCTTTATAAATTTCATGAGTATTAAATTTGTATCTAAACAAATCTTCATCAACGAACACAATTCCGAGTTGGAACTAGTACTATTTGCAAATAAACCAGACCCAATTAATACAAATTGATGGATTTAATTATATGTTAAAATAATTAAATTAAAGATCATAAATATATTCTCAACGATATAATAAATCTTATCCCTATATTTAGTTGATGTGGAACTAAATAAACTAATAAATTGTGGGGGATCTTATAATATGAGCCATGCATATCTTTGTATTGAGTAGATTTTAAAAGTCAATTTAATCAAAGTGTAGAGTTTAAGGTTAAGAATTTAAAATCATTTTCAAAGATTTAAGCCTTTATAACAACAAAATGATGTAAAACCTCATACCTAATTATTTTTCAAAAGAAAAAACTAACTCCAATGCAACCTTAGATTGGTCTACCCTGGAAAGAAAACAATGAATTGGTCATATGTAGAGATGGAATATAAAACAGAATACAATAAAATACATTTTACTAGTGATGTAGGTGTCGACGTTGATTGGAAAGTTTTTTATAATAGTAATTCCAAACATTATATGATTAATCACTCTTTAAAAAGTCTAGGTGTTAAATAATATATATATATATATATAGGGTAAAATTTTTACAAATCCCGGTGTATAAAACTTTTTCTGTCTTAAAGTTTGATCTGAGCCGTCTAATTACCAGGAAAATATTGTTGCCCCGAACTTATAAAAACTTTTACCGCGTGTATATATATATATATATATATATA
Source organism: Piper betle (assembly GCA_033002965.1). Taxonomy (NCBI): domain Eukaryota; kingdom Viridiplantae; phylum Streptophyta; class Magnoliopsida; order Piperales; family Piperaceae; genus Piper; species Piper betle. The sequence goes on from JAURVB010012719.1 coordinate 62,710, forward strand.
ATATTTACATTATCAATAATATAAAGTTGTCATTTTCGATCCAGAGTGCGATCATACGCAATGATTCTTACTTCGTCCCATTGGCTTAGTAGCTACTAATAATCCACGTTGCCGGAGCTCCACGCACCATCCTTTCTTTACATGCGTTGGAAGAACACCTTTTTCTACATGACACGTGTGATATATATATATATACACCATTTTTTGTACATACATGAATGAGTCCAATCCTGGAAATCTTTTTCTTCTTATATTTTATGTACCATTTGATTTCTATCAAACTGTGGCCCTTAGTAACGTGATTATAATATTTATATGTTAAATAAGGAGCTTGTTGATGATACCAATGTTATTAGAAAATCAAGGTTATTTAGCATAAAAATAAAAACTTTTCAAACGACAAAATTATGCTCTAAATGAAAAAAATTAAATTGACCAAATCTACACAATTTAAATTTAGTAATTCAAAACATAATTTTATTATAAAAAATATGGCTAACATTAGAATAAATTTTGAAGCCTAAAAGTGCCCACATCTAGCCGCATCTTGATTAAAGATAGTCATATTCTAAGTTTGTCCGTAGCTAGGCTGTCGCTCCTCGGGCAACTTATTTTTTTAAAAAATATTAAATTTAAATCTTATTAGGTGTGGGCATTTTAGATAATTTTTTTAATAATTAAGAAAGATTTTTTAGATAATATTAAAAATATTCTCTCTTTTTTAATAAAAAGCTCTTAATTAAAAGACGGTGACTTCAATTTTAAGTGAAAATAAAAGTGGTTTTAAAGTTGGTATTGGGTGGATGTGTTGGGTGAGCTACTACATATTATGTATTCAATTAAAATTATTTTGTAAAATATTAGTGTTGTTTAGGGGGAGACAATACAAATGTTAATGGTGTTTATTAAAAATTGCCTTAAAAATGTTATTATCAACAAAATTAAAATCATTCTTATAATTGCATATGATACTATATGACTGAGCTTCTTCCACATTAATTTTTTTTATACTTCTTAATTCTTATTGAAATAAAACGAACAAATATTTTACACTTCAATTTAAACTCACATATATGATAATGAGACTTCACTTTCGAAAGCAAAATACTCCATCATACCGATGATACGATATTTGTGTTGTTAAAACTTGAAGGTGGACCTGCGAAAAGAGAGGGGATGGAGCTAGTCCAAATGGCAGGTAGTCTGCAAAGGAGGACAAATGTCTGATCCAACCACTAAGCCAAACCAAGACCTGGGAATAAAAGGGACTACAGTTTGCTGCTGCCTACATATGGACTATTGAATGTGTGAGCCACCAGACACAGGAAAAGTCCATCTCCTGTCGAGACGGTTGAGTTGATTCTGTTCTTTTATGATTTCATCCCAAACAGGATTCTTCACGCCTCGCAAGTACAGCAAGTTCCGTTATATATCTGGAGTGTCTGGGTTGAGGGCCAAAAACCCACAAAGCCTTCATCAGTCTTAGGTTGCTGGTTGTGAAGAATCTGTGATGGCGGAGGAGTTGAAACGTGAAGAGTTTTGTCTTCCTTGTGGGTTTTTAGAGGAAGAGCTTTTGATGGATGGTGGTGGCGGGAAGAGTGTTGATGGCACCCCGGTGGAGGCGGAGACTGAGGAGGACGACCTCTTGGCTGGTTTGACACGGAAGTTGGCTCAGTCGATGTTCTTGCACAAGGTCAATGAATTAGACACTCTACCTGCTCTGGAGCAGCTAGGAAAAAAGAGGTAAGAACTGAGACGCAAGAAGTAGTATCTATGTCTTCACTTGTTTAATTGCTGTGACTTTACTCAGCCGCATGTTTTCATGTCCTGCTTGTGATGCAGAGATTCATGTCCCGCTCTCCTCAATCCACTTTGGGTACCTGGGCTGCTCACAACCATAACCAACGAGCCTCTCGGAAGCTCTCTCCACCATTGATACCTCGCTGTAGCTTTGACGACGCTTTGGATCTACTCTCTTACCAACCAGGTCTAGCTCATGCGGAGCGCTTAAAAAGAGCCGACGAAACTTTAACTTATAATCGGCTTTCTACTTCAACGCACCTTCGGCAAGCCCTTAATGCGTGCAATGGTTACTCACCGATTCACCCTTATCCAGCCCATGAATCAAACAATCTGGAGGTGATTCTAGTGTTCCTCTTCTTTTTACCAAATGGGTTTTTGCATGATTGTTCAAACAACTGTTTCTTCCTTTTCCTCAACAGCGGGGGAGATGGCCATGGGTGAGGCAGCAAAGCTTCGATTGCAGTTATTATGAGAAGCAGAGTACTCCAAAGAATAGGAGATCCCAAGCAGAGAGACATGGCTTACATCCGACTTCTTGGCCATCATTGCCGCAGCAAAAGCTGCACCCTCAACACCGGCGCCGGCATCAACCTGATTCCAGCGGTATGCAAGCTGTCTTCCTCGGTGGCTGTGTCACTCGGAAAGAGTCGAGTGGGACTGGCGTCTTTCTACCACGCCAAGTTGGAAGTCCTCCGAACTCTAGCAAAAGACCTGGCAAGTATCCGACCATTCTTCATCTTTTATTGGGTTTCTATATTGGATTTTGTTATATCAGAGCTCAAATCACTTCATCGCAGCTTGCTCAGCCGTGCTAGTTCCTGCAAGAGTTGTGCAGGCATTAAATCTGAATGTCGAGGAAATGGTTCATGTTCAACCTCAAATGCAACATAAAGGTATTTATCTTCCTCAAATCGATCCGCCTAAACATGGGTTTCTAAATTTTTACTGATTTTTCTTCATGTTAAGATATCTCCATGGGGAGAAACTATGCTCGTGCATTGCGACCGCAAAGAGGGAGCAGTGGAGTTCAACCCCATGCACTTCCCAATCAGGAGATTTGCCTTCCCCCGGAATGGACTTACTAATTAGAACAATTACCTTGTGTGGTTTGTTCGCACAACTGTTGCAGGATTATTTTGTTTTTTGACAAATGCTTGGTGCTAGAAAGTTTACATATACAAGTGAAAATAAGAGTGGAGCTAAATACTTGTATAACAAATCATAAAAAGGCGGCGAAGTTGTAGAACCAGTAACAATGTCAATGTATGCCATCTTCACCACTGTATATTGCTATAAGTACTATATTATGTGAATGTCAAGCTTGAAAAATTTGTTGATACTTATGGAGGCGTCGGCGTCTGTTGGTGGTTAATAAAAACAGAGCTGCCATTAACAGAGCGAATTTTGGCTGCAACTACTGGCAGCTGCTTTTGAGTGGTCTAACATTTTTGCAAGGGTGTGGTTGCACCGTCATTTTCTTCTTTCTCGAGACAGGTCTGCCAAAATAATGGTACGTTAGCAACCGTGATGATCCTCCGATCCAATGTTCTGGAAAAAGGAATAGCGGAAACAAAGGAAAGTGAGAAAAGATAGTAACTGTGGCAAAAAGAAGTATTGGGGACCAAAAGTTGGGATGATCGCTTCGGTGTGAAGTAACGCTGGCTTGGAATTATTGTATGTTGGGCATGTGCTTTCGGGTTTTATCTTTCTTGTTTGCACATGGAGTTTTGATCGGTTCATCTTTCGGCTAACTTTTTTAAGATGCTAAATGTGAAATGCTCTCCTCGTTAATTTGTAAACAAATTGACGATAGACTAATTACAAATGGGTTGAAGCTAACTAGTTGTATGTCTTAACATCTGCGTATATATGGTACATCCAGTTTAATCGGGTATGTCATAAAGGGAAATCCTTTGTTTACCAACAAAATTTTCCTCATCTTTCCTTTCAGATTGGCCTGAAAAAGTTGTCACAAGCATGATTCAAGCCAAATTTGATTGACTTGAGAAAGTTGTCGTACAAGCACGAATGAACCAATGGAATTGCGAAAAATTTTAGTTGTGCAATATATCATATTTAAATTTTATTACATGTTATTTTATATCCAATTTTTCAATTTTAAATTTGCACAAAGTCTATTTTTTAAAAACCAGGGTATTTTAATTAATATTTAATTAAATATTGATAATAAAATATATTTTTAATATTTAATACAATATTATAATTATAACTTTTAAATTTGGTTGAACCCCGGTTTAATTCAGTTAATCCAGTCCAGGTATATTCTGTAAGGGCAATAAAGTATATGCGGCAATTAGCTAGGTATTTAAAATTATTGTAACGTATGATTTGTGACTTTCTAAACATCACGTACCTTAAATCTTCCCTTGAGAAATTGCAAGGCAAATGCTAGGCTTATTGAGGTTAATTTTAGAGTTTGAAAATTTTTTTCATTCTTAAGATTCTAAGATTCTACGAGTCGATTTTACTTCATGGCTTTCTAAGTTGAACTCACGGACGACTTTCCTCATGACAAGATTTTTGGAATCAATCTATGTAAACACCGTTACCATTATTATATCGTAGTCAAATTAATACCTATATCTAGTATAAATCGTATATTTGTTAATTTCCAATACTCTTATAATATTGAAAAATTTGTATAAATGACTTCGAGTTAGCTTGTCAATTTTGAGTTGACTAAAATATTTTGAGTCAAGTCGTACTCCAAAGTTTAAAAACTATAGTTAATCTAAATGTAATATTGGTAAAGGAAGCTTCTAGGGCATGATGACACGCCTCCATTATATAAGAAATCCAATACCTTATCATGAATGGCTTAAATAGCACAATAAAACAAAATTGATGTTTCAATAGTTTTAATTTTTAAATTGAAAGTAAAATGAAGTTAATAATGAAGTCTTGTAAATTTGAAATTGTCACTGATGTTCACAAGCTTACAAGTAAGAATATATTATAAAGGTATTTCGTTACACTAATATTTCTATGAATCTTGAAAATTCCAGAAAAAATTGAATGTGAAAACTAAACGTATTTAATTGTAATAGATAAAGTAATATGAAATTACTTACCTTGTACATGTAACAACAAAAATAATGCTCTGGTTCAGATAAATCATTTCAGAAATTACCAACTCCTATTTAAAACCTCATCTTCAGGTAAGAGTTTTACCCGCTTATTGTTTTGTTCTATTCAGATCAGTTTCGAGTGGATTCAAGTAAGTTCAGCTTTCAAACTATGACTATGAGGCCTAAATGGTTGTATGGGCATGTTATGGAGGCCGAGTATGCCTGATATACAGATGATTGCTTCAATTATGCTACAAGAAAGTATGAGTTATCAGTGTTGTAACGACCCGCAATAGCCAGCCGGGGGTTACTCAAAAATACAAAGGATAATGTAACAAAAATAATTAATTATAAAATAAATCATGCCATATTAAATATATCATGCAACAATAACGTAAGATAAACTAACTACGCAAAGTCCCACAACCTTAAACAGTTTCTCATAAACATAATTATAACTCAAATAATATAAAAAAGAAGTCTAATTTTATTTATCATTTCTTCCAACGTGGGTTGATAAGGGAGCCACCAACTACATCTTTAAGCATCAGTTTGAAGCTGCTCACCTGCGGTTATAAGATTGCATTAATGATAAAACTACTAAGTCGTATAATTACATAAAACAAGTTAATATATTTCATATTATTATTTATTAAGTCTTTTAGTGATTATAAGCTTATGCTGAGCTCCAGTTATGCTAGGGAGGGGTGGCTGCCCCATCTAGCTAAAATCCAATGTATGCGCATACGAGCTACGTGGCCTACAATATGTACTTACTGATATTTGTCATTGACTTACCTTTTCGGTATCACAAGTGTATAATAATGCATCTTGCGTCATCGTGCTATGTCACCATTTTCGGCATGAGGTAGATATTTTATCTTTTAAATAATTTTAAAGGTGCAGCCCCGTATTGGACTGAGTCAATTTTTGACCCCAATTATGCTCAACGCATGGTGGTCAAATCGAGGCCCAGGCCGACCAGAGCTGCCAAAAAAGAATATACAATATTTCAAGTAGTTATACAGATCTGGATAGTTCGTAAGTGAACTCGCAACTGAGACCGACGATCCTAATTTGATATGATTAAATAAGTATAATTTTATACCAATTGAATGCATGCAATGTCATGCCTAAAACTTGACAAAACAATCAATGCACCCCTCTAAATACTAAAGCTTTAAATTTATCAAGATTAACTCAAAAATCAATAAGGTAGTTAATTATCCATGTCACATCATTATTTATTTTCAACAATTTAAGTTGTAATTAAAATACTTAGAACTAAATGCTCATAATGATTTTTCTCAATAGGAAAAGAATAATGTATAATTACCCCCTCCATAAAATAACTAATCAAACTATATCTCCACAACCGAAATAAATTGATTTAATAAATGCTAAAATTTGATAAAAATTGTATACTAATCATAATAATCTTGCAAATTCCTAAGGGCACATCAATTGGCTATCATATTGTTAATCAAATTCTAAATAAAATTCCTAGCCACTTTATTAATTAAATAGATAATTATTAACCCATTCCATTAAATTATTTAAAATAATTTATGTTGTCATAATTTAAGGAAAACATTTGTAAAATTATTTTAAATTAATTGCTCACGAAATGTTCAAACTTTATTTATTTTAAGCATGTTATTACAGTCCAACACTTAAGGTTATCAAAATTTTAATTACCCATATTACATACCTTAATTGATCGATTATTAAAATAATCAACTTCATCTATTTTGTGCTTGATATTAAGCCTTGAATAATGTTTAATAATAATTCTATCATGATTTGCATATTAATCACATAATATTAATTTTAAACATGATAAAGATGCTAACCTTATTTTATAAATTCCTTATAATATTATATATACTTAATTTATTAGCGGCATGAAATAAACCACAAATAATAATTATATTATACAAAGATTATAAGTGATTTAATTAATCCATTAGCGACATAACGAGGTAGGAAATTAATTAATAGTAAACACTACTGGTTACAATTTTGTTTCACATACACAGTTAAATACAACACTCACATTTTTAATTTCTTAACTTAATAATATCAAGTTATATAATTTATTTAAAATATCATTCATTTGTTACTTTGCTAATTAACACCAATATAGTGAAAAAAGTAAATAAATTAGTTACTAACGAACAGAAAAGAAATAGCCGGGGGAGAAAAATCATGTAAAGTAAAGGTCGTGCTTTGTAGTGCACCAAGGCGTGCATGCACTCACAACCATATGCATGAGAAGAAATTTCCCCACCAATCCCATACTGCTACATTTGATACCCAACAAATTATTTCAAGATTCGTATACCCACCAAAATCTTTAATCAAAATATAAACAACCTTAAGCATAAGACTTTAGATCATAATCACAAAATCCCAACGTTATAGATGCCCATAAATAAAGGATACGACCATCAAAATAATAGAACAAGAGATCAAAATATAACCAAATTGGTAAAACAACACAAACATTTACCGGTTTACTAAGTGCCCAAACAATCATTACAACTCATAGGAAAATTTTTGGAACACCTATATATGCTATATGTATGCATGTGACTTGATCTAATTCTAGGTAAAAAGAAGAATGAAACGAGAAGAGGTACCTTGCAAAGAGAAAGCAACACTAGTACAAAGGAGAAGGGATTAGGGTCGTGAAGAGGGTGGCAACAGTGGTAGATGGGACGACCCATATATAAGTGTATATTTTATATGAGGAGTGTTTAACCCTAATGCTGAAAGTCTCCACAAAATCCTCCAACTTCCCGACCTTCCTATCCATATCCAAGATATATGCATGATTATCTCAACTAACTATCCTCATACCTCCTTATCTTTAACAAATATAGCAATAATAATATTAATACTTAATTGGTTAGCCTGAACGATTCCACCCCATTCTAACCCTCCTTGGGTAGATTTGATAGCGTGAGTCACCTACGGCTTGATAGATATATATATATATATATATATATATATATATATATATATATACTTAAAACTTTAGACTTGGGTTTTACAAGTGAGTACACGAGGAATACTATTTTTTTTCTTGTATTAGCTCAAGGTTTCAGGGCTATAACTGGTTGCTGCAGCGTTTAGTGTCTGGTTGGACTTTTCATGCTATCTTATTTTCATGCATCTTATGGATTTCGAACTACTTGATTGCCCTTGTGGGCCGAATTTAATTTGAGTCTTAAATCTTCACTCGATTGAAGATTTTGAGACTCATTTAGTTTTTTTGCCTCGATTTCTATCCATAGAGTTAATTTTAAGTTTCAAGTTAGTTTTGACTTTTGTCAGCATCGATCCGAGCTTTTTGTCTATATATATATGTGTGTTGTATATACCTTAGGTGGACCCCACTAGGTCCATGAGTTGTTAGGCATTCAAATCGTGCCACGTGGCAAGATCTGGATAGTCCACAACAACCCTAGCATTGGTTAACTATATTTGAGGAGATTTTCTCTCGTATTTATAGAATATTTTTCACTATTAGTGTCGTTGGTACTTCGGCTTGCCGCCGATGAGACTCCAACCACCTTACAACTACTAGACCTGCACAGCTATAGTCGCTGTGCCTTTAGGGCCATTTTCGTTGTTGGCGAGGCTGACCACCCAGATAGGTTGCGTTTGCCAAAATTTTCCTTTTTAGGCTATCTTCAACCTCCCTCGTGGCTGCGATCACTGCCAGCAACTCGTACTTCCCCGACAGTGTTTCTGTCACTTTTTTGCCATTTTTCGGCTATTCGCCAGTCAAACATCATCAACCATCACCCCAGATGGCTTCCCCTTGCCGAGGCCAAAGTTTTGAGACCACCCACTGTAACACCCCAATTTTGGCTTACCTACAAACCGAATTAGAAATATTATGATCGAGTCGAGTCATGTCTAAAGCCTTTAATATATAAGACTCGATTAATATTATATATCGAAGCAACCGTCTTTGCACCTCAATAATGTAAGACATTACTAAATATGTGTGCAAACAAATCAAATATAAATAAATCAATGAAAGAAAATAATTATGCTGAACTCAAGTGTGTGCAGCATTTATCTGTCTTTTTACTAAAGCCGACTTAGGAACATAAAGACTTATATATATAATATGAAAAATGTCAATAACGGATTTTACTAGGCCAGGAAATAACAAAATATCAAACTCACAAATGAGAAATGACTCTTATTTAAAAGAAAACCATTATATACTTCTATTGAACTCTTGATAAGAGCATCTACTAAAGAGTGACCAGGCTACAGATCCGGTAGCATCCTAAACTAACTAGTTTGTTGACTCCTCTCTCAATATTTTCTCTTTTTTTTATCCTTTTGAACTACCAGTGTGTTCTAAGCTCTCTTCTTTCCTTCTATATATTTTATGGCCTTAAACACGAAGGCCGAGTACTCATAGGTAGTCGCCTTTAATATCCTTGTTTGTACATATTTATCCAAAAAATATTTATATTTATCCAGTTATGTGGATAATATTTATCCAATTATGTGACAGTACTCAGCCACTTACGTGGATGACTTCCTGCATATTACAAGAGAATTGGTCATACGGTTCTAAAACTGTCGGAGAAAGAATTGCCAGAGGAAGAGGTAGACATTGTTCTACAGCCGTTGGGGGAAATCTCTCACTCAAGAGTTATCCCAATTCTATAAAAGCCAGGTGTTATTATTTAAACAAAGGCGGCTCGTACGCTAAAAGAAAAGAATTTTGCCAGACAGAAGAAAAGTCAAGGGAGGAGCCCCTCACCGGAGATGCTCCGGTAACCATCGCTGTAAAACCTACGATTCGAGTCAGGGTTTTATATTCAGAACCGGTCGGTTAACCCGTTATTTTCGAGTCGAGTCAGTTTCAGAACACGTGTACTGAGCCGACGCCGGTCTCGTGTATGAGCCATGAGGGTCATGTGTACCCAAGTATATGATGATAACGTCATGAACACAGCAGAAAAGAATGAGTTATCAGAATATATGAGAGTATGCAATTCATTTTTTTATTATGATATATAATGGATCGTAGAATTAGTTTTAGGCCGTTACCCGCGTTAGGACGCGTTACGGGTATTTTGGGTGGGTTGATAGTTCTAGAGCATATCATTATGATTTTTTTGGTGTTGTTCGATTTTATGGGATTTTTCCCATATTTTTTGGAATTTTTACGACTTAAATATTATTTTTGACTCAAGTCGGAGACGAGTCAAGTAATATTTACGACTTTGCCACCACACACCCCCGCGCCCTTCACTTCTTCCCCAAACCCTTGATCCCTCAGCCGCCTTTCCCGACCGGAGCGGAGGCCATCGCCGACCTGGCCGGTCGGATTTAGCGACCCATCGCCGCCGCTCTGTTTTATGCATTTTTCGGCGAGCCGCCACCTCCGTTGGCCGCGTCGACCTCGTAGATGAGTCGGGCTCGCCGAGCCGGTTCCGAGGGTACCCAACACGACCACTTTCCGGCCAGTAGACGCCGCCGGCGATTGTCGCCGGAAAACCACCGGAAGCTGTCGGAAAACCGCCAGTAGCTGCCGGAAAACCGGAATTTCTGGAATTCGCCGGAATTCACCGGATCTTCCGCGGGGCTCACCCAGTCGAGCCCGATCGAACGTCGGATGCCGGGGAGCGCCGAATTCGAGCTCCAAGACACGCGACGGAACCCTAGTCGTCGCCGATTGCCGACGATGTGAGGTATAATTACCTCCAATTTGATTATTTAAATTGATGATTGTTAGCATAACATGATAGGATTGAGTGATTCCCATGATAGAAGTCTGAGCATGAAAGAAGTAATGACATGTATGATATGATTGGTAATGAGTAAATATTAAGTGATCCGATGATGTAAAGTAAATTTGAGCATGTTAATCGGGTACGATGTAACTTAGGAAAAACACAGTAAAATTGGTATAAATAATATTAGTTAGAATTATTTTCATATTTATGATTATTTGATTGTTGATTGACGGTCATTGTGTGTGATTCATCATTTAGTTAGCGGGCGTTAGTATTTAGTTTTGATGTGTAGGTACGGAGTAGGAGCTTGCCGCCTAGGCGCGATGACACGCTTGGAGCTTCTACCAGGTCCGTTTAGGACTCGTCTGTTTTACTCTTTTCTATTGTATGTTTGTTTTAATGCTCTGCAGGACGGGTTAAGTGGCGTTTTATCGGATCCCACTTAACTCGGGCCATTTAACCGAACATTTTCCGGATTAATAACCGCTCGAGGATGAGATCCCTCGAGGTTGATTTCGAAAACAAGATCCACCAAAAGTTGCCTTCGGGCCTATTATATAACTCCCTACCCAAGCCTATATATATATATAGTTTTCGCGTTTTCAGTGAGACGAGAGATGGAGAAATCGACTGCACGTACCATGCAGAGGATGCCGTGACAGTCAAAGCAGGCTCTGGATTAGTGCCAGCGGACTGTTCCATTCCCGAGGGATCCTGACAACTCCGCATTTGAGTTCCTCACACCCGGAGAACGTGGAGGTTTACGGGTACTGTTTAGTATAGCGCATGTCCGGACTTGTGGTTCAAAGGGTACTAAAGGCGACTGCCTGAGAGTACTCGGCCTTCGTGCTCAAGGCCAGGAGAAATATGGAGGTAAGGAGAGGGCTTAGGATAAAGTTTCACGAGAAGTACTGAAAAAGAAGTGCCGAGAGTGGCATAGTACCAGCAGCAGATCAGTAAGTTCAGGATGCTACCGGGTCTGCAGCCCAGTGGCTCCTCAGTAGTGCCCTTCAGAGTGTTCACGTGGAGTATATGTTGTTTTCTTTCATATGAGAGTTTGCTCTCATAGCCAGTTTGTTATAGTTATTTTCTTTTCGGACCAGTAACGCTTGTTACTGACGTTTTCCCTATAAATATGTAGGTGATAAGCACGAGATGGATGTGCCGTCCAGGACGGAGGAGCAATAAGGTCTTCTGCACACACACATTGGGTGATTGAATGTTTAATGTTTTGTTTATGATGTTATTTTATAAACATGTTATGATTAAATATTTGAGGCATGACAATGACATAAAATGAAATGATCAGAGTAGCGTAGCAAAAGTGTGATGGGTTAGGACCCAAAGTTCAGAGAATGATGAATATAGTAGATTAGAAGTCTGTGTGAATGTTAATGTTGCTATGCGTATATATGTTTGAATATATGATTTTGACAGGGTGGCCCCTAATTACATTTTTAGGGGAAATTCTGTCCCTTTCATTTTAGAATTTTTACTAATTTTGATTGTAATTGTGTTGGTGTGAAAATTAGTTGCACGTTATCCATGTAGTATCCTGTTAGGGTTTTATGCATTCATACATACATATAGCAAGTTGGATCTTCATCTTAAGATGCCGAGATTGGATCCGCACGAGTTAGGTTCGGGTTAGCCGACCTAACCGGGGCCTGTAACATGCCGGTTTGGTTCACGAGTGTGAACCGGATTTGGGTGTTACACTCGCCAACACCCGATCGATCACTACCCTTGCCACGGCCATGAATCCTTGCCCAAGATCCAAACTTTCCACTTGCCAAAACCATCGGTGAAGGAGTCATGTTGCTGACGTGCTGCCGTGAGAAGAGCCCAAGCCCCGATGCGGGAGTCTGCCATCGCCGGAACAAGAGTGCTGGAGTCCAACATCTTGCCAATGCCGAGGAGTCGCTGCTCACTATCTTGCTGATTAGCCAAAGATTGGAGGTCTAAAGCCTTGCCTTATTGGAATTGTTTCAAGGAAATATGCTTGTACCTTGCCATTGCCATAGCCGCCGTGGAAGGCCGGAGTTCACTGCTGCTGTGGAGTGCAACCAGGACCACCACATCCCCAGAGTCCAGCCCCATTGCTGTTGTGCAGCCTCACCGAAATCCTCGTCGAGCCAAGAATTTCAGAAGAATTGTTGGAGCGTCATGCCTGCCCGCCAAGGAGAGGAGTCCAGGTCGTCGCCCGCCTATTGGGGAGCTTTTGAGGAGTTTACTGTCAGCCCAGTCACTCCAAGTTGTTGCCTTTGACAAGCCTCGCCGGAGCATAGCCGCGGAAGGTTCCCCAAAGGTTTGAAGTTTTCCCCTGTTGGCGCTTTGCCGATCGCTGCACATCATCGTGGAGCCCGACCTCGTTGAGAAGGAGGTCTACTATTATCCACCAATGAAAGGCGCTGTTGCCACATCCTACTGCTGCCGAAGTTGTCGCTGACGCCTGAAGATCACAGCCTTGCTACATCAGATGTACCTGAAAGGTAAGTTTTCTCTTTTGCTGGTAAAAACAGGGGACGTGTTAGGAGGAATTCTTGCTGCTATCCATCACTGATTGCTGGTAGCCCATCACCATCTCCACTTGCCAAGGGAAGGAGGAATTTTCCAGTACCCAACCAAGAAAAAGTGCCCAGGTTGCCATGCCACTGCCTCGCCGGGGTCAGAGAAGACGCAGCCCAGAGCAAGGGGAATAGCAGAGAAAACAGACAGCTTCCGAAGAGTGCTCCGGTTGACCAGTACCATATTCAGTCATACACTCGCCACCGGTCTAATTTCCATCACGCCGGCAATCATCCCTGACCGAGTTTTATCTCCGGAGGCTCCAACCGTCGCTAGAATTCTGCCAGCAAGCTACCGATTAGAAAAGTCAGAAAACAGAGCAGCGAAGATCTGGTTTCGCTAATTTTTTCCGACCAACACTGGTCGTTCCCAGTGTTGTCGTGAGGTGAAACGTGAAGACGGAGTAGTGGTCTAGAAACCCAAACTGAGTTTCGCCAAAGTTCGCCGTTGCAGCCGCCGGGAAAAATTGGGAAGCAAGGAAGGTGCTGGCCAGAAAAGTAGAAAACAGAGTAGTGAGCAGTGGATTTGTTGGATTTTTCCGACCAGCGACGGTTGTTCCCAGCCCTTCCGTTGTGATCAAGTGAAGATGATGGAGTGATCTAGAAACCCAAGTGGAGATCTAACGAATTTCATTACTGAGGTCGCCGATAAAAATCGAGAAGTGACCAGCGTAGCACAAAAGTGCAGAAAAGTGTCTAACTTTCCGGCATCCGACCGACCGACCGGAGCCACCGCTGACTGTCGGACCACCGCCAAGACCTTCACCATTCTGAGATCTACAGTTCTGGGTGAACTCAGCCACCATCCGACGCCAGAAAATCTGCCGCTGGAGCCCAAAAGCGTCACCGCGTCATGCCGTAGCCGAGTCCGACGTGCCCGTTTACTTCTGCCACGTCCGCAAGATTCGGCAGATCCGTGACCAGCCATTTACCCGTAGATCCGTGACCAGATCTAGACCGTGACCGCGTCCTGACCACCAAGCGACCTGAATTGGAGCTAGCGTACCGTACACCGCCTGCAGTCTGGCACATGCAGAGAGAAAGGAAGCCCACGTGTGCTATCTAGTCCGGTCCAGCATTTGTTTGGTTTGAACCAACCTAAAATGACCCGGTTCAGCCTATCAACACTCTAGAAATAATTTGAAGGCCTTCTAGACTGATCAGGGTAAATTTATCTAAAGGCAGTAAAAATTTACTGTTTTGGGTAAATTGTCCTATTAAAAGATAAATAGTAGATTGTGAGTACTAATCTCACTCGTGGACTGACATAGGGATTCAAGTTGAACCCTAAGGAACCACGTAAAAATTTCATGCATGTCATTTTACTGTTTGTAACATTTTCTATTTTCATCACACTATCTCTTTATGTAGCAAGGGCGCCTCGGTCCCACCGAACCTTTAAACCTGAATCACATAAGAACCAATTCGAGGGGGCGGACAATCCTGCACCCGAACAATCCTTTAAACCACATTTTTGGATGTGCAGTATACTAAAAAGTACTTGTAGACCTCTACGTTTCTCCGAGTGTAAAGAGCTCAAAATGCAAAGTTGTTAGGATCCCCTGTGAATGGAACAATCTTGTCACTAATTTAGAGCCCGTAGTGATAGGCACGTTTACCCACTCATGGTACGTGAGAGTCGGTTTCACCATCTCTTGTCTCACTGAAAATTCGATAAAATTATATATAGGCCTGAGAAGAGATTTATATAATAGGCCCAAAGGCAACTCACTGTGGATCTTGTTTTTGAAATTAGACTCAAAAGGATCTCATGCTCGAGGGTTATTAATTTCGAATGTAAAATACGCCTAGATAGTCGTGTTAAGTGGGGTCCGATAAAATAACTATTTAACATGTCTTGCAATCTAGGATTCAAATCCACTATAGACAAAAGTGATAAAGATGAGAAGTGTGACACTCCAATTTTGGTTCACCTAAGAACCGGATCGAAAATGTTGTGATCGAGTCGAGTCATGTCTGAAGCAACTAGTCTATTGGACTCGATCAATAATATAGATCGAAGTAACACTTTTGGCGTCAAGAGAATGGAAGACATCGAGGATGAGATCCCTTGAGTTTGTTTTCGAAATTCAGATCCAGTTCATGATGCCTTCGGACTTATTATATTGAATTCCCTATCCAAACCTATGTATATGTAGTTTTCACATTTTTAATGAAATGTGAGATGAGGGAAAACTGACGACCACGTCTTGTGATAGGGCGTGTGTTAGTCAAAGCGGGCTTTGAAATTGGTGAGCGTTCGTTCCATTCCCGAGAGATCCTGATAACTCCATCTTTGAGTTCCTCAAACCTAGAGAAATGTGGAGGTTTACGGGCACTGTTATACAGTAGTGTATGTTTAGACTTGTAGTTTTAAAGGGCACTGAAGGCGCAAACATGAGAGTACTTGGCCTTTGTACTCAGGGCGAGGAGTAATACGGAAGATGTAGATGGCTGAGAAGAAAGATAATAATTTTCCCTTGTAAGGGATAGTTTAAAGTAGTCAATGAATGAGAATGAGATGGAAAGGAGATGCTGTCACGCGAGGTCAACGACTCCTAATTATTGCCCTTTTGAAAATTCTATGAGAAAGAGTAATGATATTTTTATTCAATAGGAGGGTCAGCTCTTTTATGTTAATTTGTTATTGGATATTTCTGGACTGATAATACTCGTTATTAATGTCTTTTTATTATTTATGTAGGTGAGAACTACGAAGAATAAGAGTTGTTGGGATTGCAAAGGAGCAGCACTGAAATCAGACACATATATACTTGCCGACTAGAATTGGTGATGTGTTAAACCGTGTGAATAATAAAATTTGAATGTTATCCTATAAATTGCTATAGATATTTTGTAATCCGCCTTTCATTGTGGCTTTCCCTTGTTTTCTCCTATCTTTGGTGGGTGATGTCCTAGCAAAACTTTGACGACGTGGGATGATCCATGGCTTGGTGGCAAGGGCTTCAAAAAACAACTTGTTGTTCGCGAAACAAAATACACTACAATCTTAGAAAGCTTCATAGTAAATTTTCCTTCCCTCACTTTAAACAATTAGGCTTGCTTATGTATTAAATTTTAAAAGCCCCTTCTGTTTCATGATTACGCGTGTACAATCACGAGTTGTCCCAACTTTTGCACAAATTCCCTCTTACAGTTTTGAAACTAGCCAAACTCTTTTTATAAGGCTCAAAACTTATCCATGAACCCTCATTTTTCTTTACGTTAATGTGATGATTTTATATAACTCTCCGATGCTTTTATGGAACTCTCAGCGCTTGCGCAATTTCTTTATTAGGGGTGCACACTTTCTTTATTAAGGTCGGTGAATCCTCACCGATGTAACTTATCATCTCTCTTGTCCCCATTTTCTCTTTATCTCTCACCCTTCTTGTCGAGTTGATATGACCCATCCCAAAATTCATTTTAGGATATTAAAAAGATGTAGATATGAGTTATCTGATCTCAAACACGTGTACATACTTAGTTGTCCTGTTTAAATTTATTTTATTTAATCATTATGTATTTTATTTTAGTGTATATATTTTACTTTATAATATTATTTCATTTTTTAAAATAATTAATTTTATTTCAGGATATGACACTGCCCATTACCAATTAACCGTTTGCAAGCTTCTCATATAATTATCAAACGGTTTTTTGTAGAAGGTGGGATGAACAGAGGATAAGTGATTATTTGAGTAATTAATGTCGGCTCTTCTTTAATTTTTTTAATCAAATAACGTCACTTCATCTTTCGTACATAAATATATAAATATATATGTGGTCCATGTTGCTTACACAAATACAGTAGTAGTTATTTCGTATACGCAATACAACAGAGCAGAGAAATATCTTAAAACAAGAAGTCCATCCCTACCGCTCCCACGGCAAGATCCACGCCGCTCATAACCTGATAATGAAAAAGAAAGAAGAAGAAGTCTTACAACGTTCAGATCACTAAGTAGCTAACCTTTCATGGCGGCAGGACCATCATTTAGGGGAAGTTGAGAAACTGCCGGCGGAAAGCACCGCTTTTGAAGAGCAGAAAACCCACGGCATGGCCCACGACGGCGGCGAGAAGCACACCACCATTGAAGGACATGACTGCGAGCATGACCATGTAGGCAAGACCCATTTTAACGGCGTAGATTAATGTCTGCGCAAGGCCGGCAACGAGGCGATTCGACCCATCTCCTGGCCTTAGCATCCGAGATGCAGAGAGGAGCTCCACGGCTGCCGAGATTAAGAAGACGACGAGCAGAGCTACGACGTACATGCCCAGCCGGTCGTTGCCCGGCCAACCGGAGAAGAGGACGTCGACGTCCTTGCCCCAGAAGAAGGTCATATGCATGGCCGCCATGGGCGGGGCGTCGGGCTTGTCGGGCATGGGCATGGGCTTGTCTTCTCCGGCCATGCCATCCATAACCGATTGACACAGAGAACGAAGCCGGAGAGGGGATTGAGGTTGCACAGAAACCGTCAATCGATGATTTTGAGGATAAGGCGGAGTGGTTCGTGTGGAAGGCATTTAAGAGGTTCAACCAAAAGAGAATAAGAACAAAACCGTTCATTACTTAATTGACGGGAAAATTTTAACCCCATTAACCTTTAACATGCATGATAAATTTTAATTTTTAAATAAATTTTATTGAATAATAAGATATTAAATTATACTAATATAATATTTTTAATATACGTTTTAATAAATGAAAAAATTAAAATTTAAAAAAGAAAAGAAAAACACTGTCTCTTACATGGATTTGGATTTAAGGAGAAAAACAAAATCAGGGCTATTTTTTCTTTCACTTTCTTTCAAATTATGTGGGGAAATTATGAGCAAAGGGATTTCCTAATGAGGTCACCTTATAATTTCTACCACAACTCGTTATTTATTAATCCAAACACATTAACTTTAAAAAAGTACACTTTTTACTCTCTTTTTTTGTTACTCTCTCTTAATCTATCCGTCCAAAGAAAGAAAGCAAATGCCAAGAATTTTTCTCACACGTTTGAGGTAATTTATTAAACTTTCGTTATACTAAATTCCAAAAAATAAGAAAACCTTTTGCTTGACATTAAGTCTACGTGCGTTTGGAATTGTAGATAGGTGGTACAGTTCACAATGTTTTTGACGGATATGGCACGACATGCGACTTCCCTTGGCTTCTTATATGCCCGTGACTTGTAGGTAATTGTCGGGGCATATATGTGTACATTTCATGCCTTGATATTATGACTATTTAGAAGGTTTGGAGCAACTTATAATTACAAATTGATAAAAGGTCATCCTTAAAACAGATTCCCAGATCAAAATAGTAAATTCATTGTCCATTTATACCGGATATGAGCTTGACATGTTAGCAAGTTCAAGTCAAGTTTTATAACGTGCCTTTGTTCCTCATCTTATTTTTCACAAAACCAAACACTTTACCATGTACCTTCATCCCGAAAGTGGAATTATTCTGAGTAGCAAGTACAACAGCAAACCAGTTATAACAGCCACAAAACCATGATAATTAATTAAATTCATTTAATTGTAATGATTTATACTAATCAGAGAACTGCTACACCATATTTCCCGTAACATTTGATAATGCAAATTCAATTCCCATTACCACATGTATTATATATACATATCTACTAATACATATGATCACAACATATCGATTGTCTTAATTTGATCTTGGAAACGTACATTAACCATCCAAACATGTTCAGTTTCTCAAACGATAGCAAGGAAAACACACAATCTTACATGATTCATTATTGATAAATTGTGACCCAAACTCCCCTTGATTCTCGTAGGCCGATCATGTTTAGCATTTCAAGGGAGGAAGGTCAGCATCCGCCGGGCCTTGCTCGACGGCTGGCGGAACACCGCATCGGAAAACCCGACTCTGGAAAACCAAGAATCCGACTCCATGGCCGGCGACGACGGCGAGGAAGACGCCGGCATTAAATGACATGAGGGCGAGCATGAGGAGGTAGGCCAGGCCGACACGGACAAGATGCACCACCGTCTGTCCAAGCCCAGCCGCAACATGGTTTGTACCAGTCTTGATAAAACGGCAATTGGAGAGCCATTCCACGGCTACGGCAACGGCGAGAACGACGACGAGGCAAAGAACGTACATGCCAAGGCTGTCACCGGGCCAGCCAGAGAAGAGGACGTCGGTCCTTCTCCCCCAAAAGAAGGTCATGTGCATCATTATCTTCTTGTGGGGCATGTTCATGCCTCCCATGTCGCCGTGGTCCATACCTTGCATTGCACCCTCCATATCTTGCAATCTAGCTAGAATGGACAATCTTGCTGTGCAGCCCAAAATTTATGTTTATGAGTTGGGTTTTATGTAGAAAAAAAAAAAACTTTGATGATGCTCGTACAATTGGAAGGTGTAAGAGGACTTTACATGCATGTATTGTTCTGTACTTTCGAAATTGTGTAGTACAAATTTGTCATAGTTTTGTGATGGGCATTGTCAACGGTTCGAGAGGCTCGGATCTATAGTTTTAAATAGCCCTGTCCAGTGTCCACTTCATTACTGATCTTGAAATTTGGCATAATTTTAGCCTTTTAATCAGTTTTTTTTTAAAATTCTTTCCCAGAAACCTGGTATTTTTTTGTTCAAACTACAATATTTATTTGATATCTAATTGAATTTTTATCGGAAAAAAATATTTTTAATATCGACCAAAAATAAAAAATATATGAAAGTAATGTTCCGAAATCAAAAGAACCTCCACAACAGGCTATACTAATTACTAATCGTAAAAGAAATTTGTGATGTGTCCCTAAATATATTTGTTTTACACTTTTTCAATAATTAAATATTTACTTTGTAACTCTACTGTTGCTCCTGTACCTAAACTGACGGTGCCATTAAATAAATGGGCATTTGCCTCCCCCTTAGACTAGCTTCAACTCACTCTTGTATAAGAAGACTTCTTCCTTTTGGTAATTACCAACTAATCTTTCTCAAGGGTCCAGACACCTTACGAAAAATGTAAAATAAATTTATTATCATCAAACACTCCCACAAACAACAAAACTCATTCATAAGTCTGAGATATGTCAACATTCTTGAGCATAAGCCTCTAACCTATATTAGTTACCACGTGCACATCACTTTGCCCCAAAATTTTTGACATTACATTGTTTCCCATCTTTACCATCCTAAGTCTACAACCTCATAGGTTGTGAAGAAATTTCAATTTGGAGTTGTATGAAATAATGCTCCATAATCAATTACCCGATTGGAATTGCATTACCCTATCAAGCACTCTTTTTCACAATTAGTCATAATCATCAACTCATCTTATGTCATAGTTGTATTGTGATCATCTTTATCATTGCTGTCTTTGTCCTTATCAAATTTAAGTTTTCAACAATTCTTCTTCATGTGGCCTGACTTGATATAATAACAACACTTCAAGCCCCTTCTTGACTTGGATCCACACCTACTTTTATTTTTCTTGTTACAACCTTACCATGTGGTCTACCTCTTCTTGTTTCTATCACCAATACCTGAGAACTTGAAGTCTAATTTGATGAATCTAAGGATTTTCTCCTCAACTCCTCTAATAAAAGTGATGAAACCACCGAGTTCAGCTCATTATCGACTCTCGTAACACGAGTCAAACTCATGATTAAATTATACCATGAGTCTGACATTGAATAAAGAAACAAAGTGGTTTGTTCTTCTTCATATATCTTTATGCCGACACCCATCAAATCCATCAATAAGGAGTTAAACTTATTAACGTGATCATAAATTCACACCTTATCACTCATCTTCAAATTGTATAACTGTCGCCTTAGATAAACCTTATTAATTAAAGACTTATCCTCATACACTATGTTCAAACTCTTTTAGCGTTCTTAGGCAGTAGTGTCCGTTGTCTTCACATTCGAGAGAATCTAATCCTCCAAAGTTAGGAGAATATCAGCCCCAACAACCTCATCCCATCCTTCTCTGCAAACTGAACATTTGTCCTCCCTTCTAGCTTAGCTTGCCTCTCCTTCAAGGCAATTGCACATCCATCGTTTATTATTATCACACAGATTTTCACATTCCACATAACAAAGTCTTTTCTATTAAATTTGAGAATTTTAAACTTTGTGCATTTTGACATTCTGCCAAACACCATGCAGACAAAAAATTACACACAATTTGAAAGTGACAACAACCGGGCAACCTGACTTTGAATCAGCAACAACGAAAATAGAACAACAAGCAAACCAACTAGATCACAAAAATTATAAAATCAAAAAATAAATTAGATGCCAAATTTTAATGTGAAAATCCTCCAAATCAATGGAAAAAACCACAATCAAAACTGACCCAAATTTACTATGATTATTTGACAATTACAAATATAAAATCCTCAGAGAACAAATTCCCAACTACCGATTAAATTAATCACTAATAAATTTGAACATTAATGCAAGAGAAAGAGACCTTTAAAGTTGGTAAATGATAATGGCAAAACGATGAGTTGACAATGTAAACTAAACTTGGGATTCCAATCTTCCACTCAACACCAAATTAGATATTCACCTTTTTTTCTCTTTTAATCTCTTACAAAATTTAGGCCTCCAAATAGACTACATGTTCTTTCATCACAAAAACCATTAAGTTAGGCATAAGTTGCTACAAAACATGTCTAAAACAGGTTACAACTAAAACAGATCTCTTTCCACAACCCAATAGTCCAAGCTATAGTGCCTTGTTGGGTTTTTCATGCTCAGGAACACGGAGGAGAGAAACACCAACTGGGGAGGGCAGAACCGGTCGACTACTGGCTACTACCAAGACTTTAACAGTTAATTTGGTTAGGGTACATGTGGGAAAAGTTGGGAATCTCAGACTCCCTTGAAATTTTTTTTTAAATTTAGTTGCTCTAACTAAAAAATAAAATAAATAGTGAGATGCGCTAATTGAATCTTCTTATGCATAGTTGGACCCGTTAAATCTCCTATATAAAATTTTGTCATTGAAAAATAAGTACACAAATATATAGTTTTACCTTATTTTATATATCACTAGTGTTGGGTTTGGATTGGATACGAATTTTGCTATATCCATATCAATCTATAACTGAATCGGATCCGGAATATTCGAATTTAGATCCGACTTGAATTTAAAATTTATATCTATTTTATTTACTATATTCGTTTTGAATCTGTCGCACTTGTATTCAAATGTATTAACTCAATTGAATAAAATAATATAAAATTTCATGTAAAAATAATTAAAAATATTATTTTAAATATTCTTTTAAATATTTTAAAATATACTTTCATAAAATATCATATATTCAGATCAAGTATGGATAAAATCACCCCAAAGTGGTATTTGATCTAAATATTTTCAAATATTTTATAAATTTAAAAAGTTTAAACTAGAATCTAATCATAAACTGTTTAAAATTTAATAAACACATCAGATTCACGAATATTGGATATTCGAATCTATCCTTATATATCATATAAATTTTGGCACCAATCCGACAACACACAACTAGTTATTTTAGAGGATAAAACTTTTTTCTTTTTGGAACAATAATATCTATCTAGATGATGAATTTTCCTACATAATAAAAGTGATCTTAAGTCTCTATATTAAGTGAGGGGTAACTGATTAAAACAACAAAATAGCAGCTGACTCGGTATTTTCCAAAGGACAACCGAGAAAGAACCACTTCGAACAAACGAGGAGGCAAATACCCGTTTGACCGAACAAACCTTCTCTCATGACACAAATGTATGGCAATAATATGACAATTGGGATCACCCGTTACAAATGGTCCACCTTGTTGAGATGAAGGCATGTTTCTTGCTCTCTCTCTCTCTCTCTCTCTCTCTCTCTAATTTCTCATTTCCCCTTTCCTAGTATTTCTCACTCTCCTGCTTTCATTTTTAATTTAACAGGTTCTGACCAAAACTTCATATAGATGATTGATACGTGGTACAAAGTATATTTGGTTCAAACATGTTTAACCAAAATTTAAAATTATATATATAACTAGTCGAAACTCCTCACGATGTGCAGGTCATACAAATTTTAATAAGATTTTTTTAATGTAAAAATTAGGCATTATATTTTAAAAAACAAATTTGCACCTACTAGTTGTAATTGAATTAAATTAGACTTTTAATTATTAGCCCTTTCTTGTTTTAAAATTTTCTTTAGATATATTCAATTAAATATGCTTCAACTAATTTTTTTGTAGTATGATTAAAACAATCTTTAGTTAGAATTTATTATTTTTGCTTGCTCGTAAATCTTACTTGAATTAGAATTAAGTTTTTAATATTACTAACTATTATTTAATTTGCAATTTTACTAACAAATTCTCAATTAAATTTATTTGAGTTCAAAATCTTCTATTTTTATTATCATTATACATGATTTGAAAAATAAACATTGTTATGAATACCCGCTTCATTTAATGGTTTATGATTTGTATGTACTAATTTAATCATGATGTATATAGTATTCCTTGAAATTAGTCTCTCATCAAATACCTCCCTAGTGATGTAAAATTTAATATATTTTTGGGGACATATTAATAAAGTTTCAACTTAAGTTATAATTATTTTTAAAAGGGCAATTTAACTCCATCAGTTTTGCACTTGGTCAAACTATTGCAAATGACATTAGAGTTGCGCTCAGATAGTATTGGATGATGGATTAGGTTAGATTAGACACGAGCTGGGCCAATTCATTGTCCATACAATGGGTTTTTTTTTCAAGCATGAGATGGGATTGTGATGATCTTCAATATAGTTTTAAAATTTTGTTTTAACTCCAAAAACTCTTTGAGTCAACTAGACTCTACAGGTTACTATGTAAAACTTCTTGGATGACTTCAAACTCCTTGATTTTATAATTTATTCTCTGAATAAGTCATAAAAATTATCAAAACATATTAATTTTTTTTAGATTAGCTAAATCAATAATTTTAAGTAATATAAATTATATATTTATCAATTTCAAGTATCAAAAGAGCAATATTTACTAATTTTATATAATTATTTATTTACATAATTAAAAATTTAACATAAATGACTTCAAATCGGCTAAGGCCCAACTTCAAGTCGACTCCACTTTGTGACACGTCGAGTAGAGTCCATTTTGAGTTTTTTAACTGTGGTAGTCTTCCATCAGGTAAATTAATAAGAAGGATAATGAGCAGTATGTTGTCTTCGATGAAGTTCTCTAAGAGTTTTTGAGCGGTAGCCTTGAATTTAGCTTGTTACTTGGTGAATAGATCCCCTTCGTCAGCTTTGGAAGGTGATGTACTACAACATGTTTGGAGTGATAAGAAGATATGTTACTCTCATTTGAGAGTGTTTGGGTGTAAAGCTTTTATGCATGTGGGTTATGATGATGACAAATTTAGTTATATATTGTGGGATCCAAAGAATATAAAACTCATTCAGAGTAGGGATGTAGAGTTTAGAGAGGATCAAACTTTTACGGACTCTGAAAAGGAAGTAGAGGTTCATCAAGAATATGTACGTGGAGGCTTTGAAAAAAGAGATGAACTACCTATCTCTATTATAGAAGAAGATGATGTCAGAGTTGACCCATCACTTCCTCCATCTAGTAATGACGAGGAAGATGTGAATGAATGTAACGACCCAGCCCAAAGTATAATGCAATGGGCTAAGTCATTTCTTTGAAAATGATTAACTAAGTAAAAGATCTATAGCCCATTCTCACTTATAAATAAGATCTTAACCCAATAGGTATTAGATGTAAGACTAAGTTGAGGGGCCCATTGCTAGCTTCAACACATGTCCTTCATTGGCCCATGACGGGCAGCCTTAGCCAACATTCTTAGTCCAACCCACCATTTAACATGGAATCAGGTTGCTCTAATACCATTTGTAACGACCCAACCTGAAGTATAATGTAATGGGCTAAGTCATTTCTTTAACATTGATTGAGTTGGCACTAGTCAATACACAATGAAAGAGATCCATCCTTCTTCTTCACGAAAAAACAGGGGCTCCCAGGGTGAAGTACCTGGTCGGATGAAACCTGCTTGCAACAACTCTTCTAGTTGACTCTTTAACTTTTTGAGTTATGTTGGAGCAATGCGGTATGGTGCTTTAGAAATTAGTGTTATTCTAGGTGCTAGGTTAATGACAAACTCCACTGCCCGCTTAGGAGGTAGCCCTCGAAGTTCATTTGGAAACACATCGAGAAACATTGCTACCATAGGAATCATGGACAACTCTTTGGGTCTGGACTCTGACTCAACTAAGTTAGCCAAAAAGGCTTTACAACCATGTGGAGCAACTAATAGGGTTACTGGCAAGTTTTGTCATTTCAAATGACTTGGTTGATCGTGTTAAGCTAGCACAAATAAATGATAAGGAGTTGAATAAAATGATGGAAAGAACTTCTGATATTATTATTGATTCCAATAGTGTGATCAGATATAGAGGAAGGTTTTGTGTACCAAGGATGATGCATTGAAAAGGAATATCGTGGAGGAGACTCATCGATCAAAGTTTTCAATACACCCTAGAGTTACTATAATCTATCAGGATTTAAAGCGAATTTACTAGTGGATTGGAATGAAGAAAGATGTTGTGGATTTATCTCTAAGTGTCAGACTTGCTAACTGATCAAAGGTCAACATCAACTACCCGGTGGCTACTGCAGCCTTTAGAAATACCTACCTAGAAATGGGATTGTGTCACTTGCGATTTTTTCGCAAAACTCCCAAGGATTCAGAAGAAGCATGATTCCATATGGGTGGTTGTGGATCGATTAAGTAAGGCAGCTCACTTCATCCCCACGAAATCAACAAAGACGACGAAATACCTAGTAGGATTATCTGTCGATAACATCGTGAAGTTGCATGGGATTCCCAAGGAGATAATCTCTGATCGAGATCCCTTATTCACCTCACATTTCTGAGAAGCTTTCTAAAAAGCCATGGGGACCCAAATTAAGTTGAGTACAACATATCTTCCCCAAACCGATGGTCAAAGTGAGAGGACTATTCAAAATTTGGAAGATTTATTGAGAGTTTGCATCCTTCACTGGAGAGGAGACTAAGAGAAACACTTAACCTTGATAGAATTCACCTACAATAACTCTTACCAAGACAGTATAAGGATGGCACCATTTGAAACCTTATATGGTAGGCCTTGCCAATCTCTATCGTGTTGGTTGGAGTCTACTAAAGCAGTTATATTTAGGCCCAAAATGGTGAGGGAAGCAACTGAAAAGATCAAACTCATTCAACTAAGGCTTAAGGCAGCTCAGGATCGATAAAAGAGTTATGTTGATACTCGAAGGAGAGACCTAGAGTTCCAAGTTGGGGAGCTCGTGTACCTAAAGACATCTCCTACGAAGGGGGTGATTAGATTTAGAACATCAAGGAAATTGAAGCTAAGATTTATATGATTGTTCCCAATCCTGAATCGAGTTAGAACTTGTACATATAGATTAGCATTGCCACCAAGCTTAGTTGGAGTGCACAATATTTCCATGTGTCAATGTTGAAGAAATATGTACCGGACGAAGGACACATAATTACAAATTTTGAAGACTCAGAGTTACAATCAAATTAAACCTATGAGGAAAGGCCGATTTGCATCCTTGCAAGAGAAATAAAGACACTCTGGAATAAGAAAATTCCCTTGGTAAAAGTTTTGTGGAGGAACCAGGGGTCAGAGGAAGCAACATGGGTGACTGAGCAAGAAATGTCAAAGAAATACCCTAGCCTATTTGTGGATTAAGGTTCTTTTACTTTGTACTAGCATGATTGGATGAATAAGATATAAAATAAATAAACAAATAAATGTTATTTTATCCAAGTTCAATGTCATTTACAAGTCCAACTATACTAGATAATTAGTTAACAAATTGGTCTATCCCTACCAATAATATGGAATCAATTAATCATAATCGTTCTTTTAGCCACTATAATATTTTCAGGGACAAAAATTCCTAAGTTGGGGTGATTGTAAAAATCGGGTCTAAAGTTTATATATATATATATATATATATATATATGTTAAAGATAAAAAGGTACATGGAAAGTTAGTTGAGATAATCATGTGTATATTTTGGATAAGGATAGGAAGGTTGAGAAGTTGGAGGATTTTGTGGAGATTTTCAGTGTTAGGGGTTGGACGCTCCTCATATAAATATAAATATATATACACAGGCCATCCTGTGAAACCCGTGACTTGAGTTAGAGTTTTAGTTACTGAACCAATCGGTTCAACCGTTGGTTTGAGTCGAGTTAGTTTCATCAACCGCGTGCTGAGTCGAGGCCAGCCGTGAGTTATGAGCGATGAGAGTCAGGTGTACCTAAATATATGATGATAACGTCAAGAAGATAGTGAGAAATGAGTTATCAAAATATATGAAAGTATGCAGCATTTTTCTTTTTATATGTTGGATCGTAGAAATAGTTTTAGGCCGAATAACGCATTAGGACGCCTTGGATCATATTCGGGTGGGTTATTAGTTATAGGGCATGTCATTTGGATGTTGTTGTGTTTGTTTTATTTTATGGGATTTTTCCATATTTTTCTAAAATTTTTTAAGGATTTATTAAGAACTAGTTATTATTTTGACTCGAGTATAAATCGAGTCAATACTTATTTATGAGTTTGCCATTGAGGGCGTTTTCTCCCTCCCAACACCTTCCCCTTCCCAAAACCCTACTGCTGCCACTGTGTGTGCCACCGCCACCTCCGCCAACGCCGCACTACCGCGGATCAACGCCGTCCAGCCTTGCCGTCTCGTCGCCGTGCCGCCCCGACCAACCCTGGCCACCATCTCCCCACCACGACGCCGGAATCGCCCCACAAGCCATGACGCTCCCCTTGTCGATTCACCGCCGTCCAGTCCGCGTCGCCGCCTCCGCCGTGACCCCGATGACCACCCCCTTGACCTCCCCGATGTTTCCCCCTTACCTAGTGCCGCTGTTGAAGCAGGTCGTGGGCCTGATCAGAACAGCTGATCGCCCCGACCGAACTCGACACTATCACCGGCGATAATCGCCGCCGTGGCCGTCCTTGCTATCACCACCATTGGGACGAGCTTTCCGAGCCGGTGCTAACCTTACCCCCGATTGCCCTGCCGAAACAATCGCCGGAAAACCGCCGGAAGTCGTTGGAAAATTGGATTCACTAAAATTCATCAGAAATCACCTGATCTTCCTCTGAATCCCTCCGATTGGACTTCGGACGCCATAGGGTGCCAAATTCGAGCCACGAATTACACGAGGTATAATTTATTCTAATTTAATTATTTAAAGGTACTGATTATTAGAAGTGCATGCCAGGATTGGTGAATTGTGTGTTGTAATTATATATATAAATGCAGATTTGATTAAGGATAAAATACGAAATTTGTTTGATTGAGTGGTGTTAAAAATGAAAGCTAAGAAACTAATTAGGGTAACTAAGTAATGATTATGATCTAATACAAACTAGCCTAAATAGACTTCCTAGAATTGATATAGGTTGATGTGTGTTGATTGATGCGTGATGGATGTATGTGTGATATAAGATGTATGACTGCATCATGAGCGAGCGTTAGTATTTAGTTTCGATCTGTAGGTATAGAGTAGGAACTCGCCACCTAGGGACGAGGACACGCTTGGAGCTTCTACTAGGTCCGTTTAGGACTCGTTCTCTATTTTACACTATTCTACTGTGTATTTGATTTATTACATGTAGGACATGTTAAGTGGCGCTTTTCGGATCCCACTTAACTTGGGCCATTTAGCCAACACTTTTCCAGATTAATTACCCTCGAGGATGAGATCCCTCGAGTTTGTTTTCGAACTTCAGATCCAGCTCACGATGCCTTCGGGTCTATTATATAAATCCCAACCTAGACCTATATATATATGAGGAGGGGGAGGTTGTACTGCAGCACAGCCATCTTGGCTATGCTGCAGTGTTCCAGCCGTTGGATTTTATCCAACGGCTGGACATTCCCCCCTCACCCTTCCAAAAAAAAAAGATCACTTTTGTCCCGCCGCCGCTGCGCGCTCCGACCAGTGCTGTCACCTCCTCGCCACCGTCGTCAAGTCCGGCGTCCTCCACGTCCCCTCCCGCCACGCCACTTGTCCTGCCCGCTCCCCTCCCACACAACCCACCACCATCCCCACCACCGGTAGCTCGCCTCCCTCCCCCGCGCTTGACCTCTCCGCATCCCCCCCGGCGCTCGCCTAGGCGGTCGACCTCTCCCTCCCCCGGCACTCGATTTCCCTCCCCCTGGCATGATCCTTTGTGCACGAACGGTGGCGAGGTGATAGCACGGTGCACGAACGGTGGTGATCTTCACAGCACGGTGCATGAACAGTGGCGAGGCGACGGCATCGCTGGCTAGCAGCGGGCCGTTGGCAACGACGTCGCCGGCCAGAGCGGGCCACCGGCAGTGGGGTGCGGGCAAAACTAGAGGTGGATGGCAAATTCGTAATAAAAACTTGACTCACTCTCGACCTGACTTAATTTTACGATCTAAATTTATAAAATAATTTCGTAATAAAAACTTAACTCGCTTGCGACCTGAGTAAATATTACGAAATAAATTTAAAAATATATATAAAAAATAATTTCGTAAAGAAACTTGACTCGCTCACTGTCAATATTTTACGACTTGCTCTCGAAGCCGCCAGCGAGCGACCGGCGGCGAGGTCACTAGCGATTGGGTGGCACGGCAAAGGGTGGAAAAACAGAGTCGCCAGCAAAATAAAGGAGGGAGGAGGAAATTGGTAGGGGTAATTTTGTAATAAATTTTATTAAGAAATTATTTTATTTTTTAAAAACTTGGCAAAATAAAGGAGGGAGGAGGACATTGGCAGCGAGTCAATTTTTTATTAAGAAATTATTTTATTTTTTAAAAAATTTATTTTGTAATATTGACTCGAGTCGAAGAGCGAGTCGAGTTTTTATTATGAAATTATTTATTTTATTTTTAAATTTATTTCATAATATTAACTCGAATCAGGAGCAAGTCAAGTTTTTATTACAAAATTATTTTATTTTATTTTTTAAATTTATTTCGTAATATTTACTTGAGTCGAGAACGAGTAAGGTTTTTATTACGAAATTGTCATCGCCCTTCCCTCGCCCCAAAACCCCCCCCCCCCCGACTCATCCATAGGCATGGATGGTGCATGCTCGGGGTCGCCGGGCAGCATAGCCAAGCGCCGCATCCTTGCCAATGCTGTCGCGGCCCCTCCGCCACCGTGCACTTCCGCAACTCGCCGTAACCACAACGTCACGATTGCTGCAGCAATGATGCTGTCGCGGCGCACCCACTGTGGGCGTCTGCATCCCTGCCGTCCCCACCTCGTTGCAGCCACCGTGGTCTCGTGCGTCATGCGTGCCTCTCTGCCCCCGCTCGCCACTCCTCCCTACAACCGCCGCAGCTCCCCACCGCGACAACGCGCCTTTGTCATAGCGGTCCCCTCCGCCACCATAACCGTCACCAACCGTCACCGCTGCAGTAGCCCCGCCTGCCATCTCGCGTCGCGGCGGGCAAAGCAAAACAGAGAAACGAGGGGGAAGATTGTCCGGAGGGGTGGGTGGCGAGGGATGGGAGCTGTGATTTTTTTTCCAGCCGTTATGAAACCTGATATCATCCACATTATGTTAGATCATCGAAGGATCCATCATAGTGATCTTCTCCTTTTTGAGTTACAAACATCTTCGGCATTGTATGTAGTGGGAGGGTTTACTGTGGCTGTTTACTTAACCTTCTAACTCATCAGGAACAAGCAAGTATTCTAAAATATATAGGGAACCATTGGACAAGGAGAGTAATATAGGAAATGTTCACAGTAGAGAGCAAATATTGCTGGTAGAGGGCATTCATAGAAAAGTACGAAATTGATTCAATAGCAAGAAAATCTATATTGACTTCGCGAACAGCCAGATAGTTTTACCAATTACAACAAGAAGCCGTAGTAGATTGGAACGAAGAATAGCATGGTGGTATATTCTCGCCTTTGATTGCTAAGCTTTGTCCATGGTAATCACAGATTTTTAGGGAAACGAGACTAAATAGTAGCTAGAAAATTAAAACGTGATCTGATAACATGTTTTCAGAGCATGATGTAGAAAATAAAATATATCCTATTGTATAGTTTTCCTTTCATTTCTTTCTTTGCACCAATGACTAAATTTTCTCTGAACCTTCCATGTCCATTGTCTATTCAGCTTCAAGCTTCAATCATATTCAAATCCTCTGTTTTCGTAACTACATCAATAAGTACATTTTCTCTGGCAATTAATTATCATCTATCTTCTTCAGACCCTTCATGTCAGTTGTTTCAACCCTGCACAACAATATCTTCAAAATTTTATAAAGCAGCCCCACTGTAAAGAAAAACCAAAACAAATGGCAGGGAAGGCTAAATTCTCTGCCCTAAGATGCTCATCAGGCACATCTTAACCAGATCAAACTTCAAAAGCACCAAAGGCAACAAAAAAGATTATTTTGACATGGAGCATCCTTACAATGAGGACTTACATAGAGAACAGTACAATGACAATTAGAGCATTTAAAATTCAGTATATTCTCTTAATGGATTTGGCAAGAGCAAGATACTTAAACAAGTTGTTCCTTCTTGGCAAGGAATGTTACTAAAATCTCTAACCAGGGAAAAAAAGAGTAATGGAGAAGAAATATATTATATTGATATAAGAGAAATGTACATACGTGGAACCAAATAGTCCAATCTTCTGAATTTTGGTGGTGTCCTCTCCAGACTAATTGTCCTCAATAAAGATAGTCAAGGTGAAATCCATTTAATTGAATGAGAAAAATATTTGTTAAACAAAAACAAAGAGTACTATATAGCCTTACAAAGTCGTACCTACGAACATTTTGGAACTTGACATACTTCAAGACAGTTGGCTTTCCCTGAAATGACATGCTTGTGGCAGAGACGGGAAACACTTTGATCATTAAAACTAATAATACAACATAAAAAATCCTGATTCGAATTAGGGTTGATCAACCTCATCATGTAGTGACTTCATTAACAGTGGCAACACTTAGCGAACCAACTTTATTTTCAAGTAAGCTGTACTAATGCCGCTCGTGCTGATTGCAATTGAACAATTCATATCTTAGAAGAGAATCAACAAATGTGAATAACTCGCAGATACAACCATGAACTCTTCAATGCTAAATGTAAAGATCTAGGCTTAAAATGTAATATTTAGCACTGTCAAGTATAATATTAATAACTTTCTAGTTAAGGCACATTGGAATGTAACGATTACATCATCCGGAACATAAATAATTTGCATTTCTTCCTAGACAAATGATAGGAACAAATATGAACATTTCCGTCAACGAAGATTTCAATGAAAATGGCAACAGTCATCATCCCAAATAGTTTTTTTTGCTAATCTGAATGTAAATACAGATACCTTGAGGAACATTTCTAATGGGCAGTCAAAATTGGTGTCCACCTTGTCTTCATTCAAAATAGGATTGAACTTCTCCTTCTCATGGAGTATAACACAAACACAACCCCAAACAAAAAAGCAAGCATCTTACATTGCCATGGATTTGCAACAATACACAACCAATGATCCGAAAAAACACAGAATAATTAAATATTAAATTTTTTTGTAAAAAAATAGCGTATACCTTAGAGAGAAAAGGTTGAAGATGAGTAATAACATTGACAAGCGAAGGATCCAAACCAATCTCCTCTTTAGGCTCTCTCATAGCAGTGTCGGCGTCATCCTTGTTGCCCTCCTCAGCCTTCCCACCCGGTAACGACACCTCGCCTGCACCATATCACAACCAATTTCAACAAAGATCGTATTTTTTCACCACTAGAACCCAAACGCACCCTGATCGACCGGAGATCCACCGGAGTGCGTGGAGAGGCGGGAGGAGCGCTTGGTGAAGAATACACGGACGTCTCCGGCGCCTCCCTCGAAGAGGTAGACGAGCACGGGGGCACGCTTGGGGGTGAGCTTGTGGAGGAGGCGGCGAAGTTGCAGGGAAGATGAATTTCCATAGGCTCTGTGGCTAGTATTTCATTTGGGATTGATATAATTTTTGCCGTTGGATAGAATCCAACGGCTGAGAGGAAAGTGAAGCACAGCCAAGTTGGCTGTGCTCCAACACAGCTACTTTTTATCCTATATATATATATATACACACACACATCTGCAGCACAGCCATCTTGGCTGTGCTGCAATACAATCTTGGCCGTTGGATTAGCATCCAACGGCCAAGATCTAAAAAAAAAGGTGGGGCGGCGTCGCCGCAGTAGTGACGGCGGAGGGGGCGGGAAGGCTGCCCAGCCACGGCGACGGCCAGGGGGGCGCCGGCGACAGGGGACGGGGGGCGCGGCGTGGCGCGGTGGCGGGCAGTGGCCGAGGGGGCGCGGCGGGGTGGCGGCCGGGGCCGAGGGGGGCGGGCAGGGTGGCGGCGGGGGCCGAGGGGGGCGCGGCGGGGTGGCGGGCGGGGGACGAAGGACAAGGGACGGGGGTCCTCGCGCGGCGAGCTGGCGGGCGGGGGACGAGGTGGCGGGCGGGGGACGGGCAGCGGTGGTGTCGCCCGGCGGCGGGGCGGCGGGCCGGCAGGGAAAGACCCGGGGCGGCTAGATCCGCCGCCCCGTCGCCCGGTGGATACGTCGCCGCCCCAGCGGGGTGGTGACAGGCGGGGCAGGGGACCGTCGCATCGGCCGGGGTGGCGGCGACGCGTCGGCCGGCGGCGGTGGCGGCGCAGCGCCACAAATTTTTTTTTTTTTTTATGGGGTGCATGTTTCAGCCGTTGGATTTGATCCAACGGCTGAAACACTGCAACACAACCATCTTGGCTGTGCTGCAGTACAGCAAATCCCCCTATATATATATATATATATATATATATATATATATATATATATATATATATATATATATAGTTTTCCTGTTTTTAGTGAGAGATTGCATGCGGAAAATCCGATTACCGTGCTATGCGAGCAGGCACATGTGAGTCGATAGTGGGCTTTGGAATGGTGTGCGGGCCGTTTCATTCCCGAGGGATCCTGACAACTCCACTTTTGAGTTCCTCAAACCTGGAGAAGTGTGGAGGTTCACGGCGCAATGCAACGCATATCTAAACTTGTGGTTTTAAAGGGTACTGAAGGTACATGTCTGAGAGTACTCAGTCCTGTACTCAGAGCCAGGAGTAATACGAAGGACGTAGAGGGCTGAGATGAATGAGAATGAATTGCTGTAGAAGAGATAGATGAAATGGCCAATGAAAGAGAATGATATGGAAAGGGGATGTTGTCGACCCGAGGGTGACGACTCCCATATGTGCCCTGATGAGAGTTCTTGAGGAAGTATATAGTTTTGATTCATCAGGAGAGTTTTCTCTGTTGTGCTAGATTGATATTAGTTATTTTCGGGCCGATAATACTCGTTACTGAAGGTTTTTCTATATATATGTAGGTGAGAAATGCGAGGGATGAAAGCTGTCAAGACTGCGGAGGAGCAGCATGGAACCACGCACACATGTACTTACTGCGTGTAATCTATAATGACGATGTGTTATTGCTACGTGAATGATAATTATGATGTGCTTGTCTGGATGAATTACTTATTATGAAATGAACGAATAAATGTGAATGAGTAAGGAGCCTTGGAGTTCAGACTCGGCTCAGTCATGACATGCATGTAGGACCACGTTAGAACCCAATTGTTCCCATTTATGCATTTCATGGTTGCATCCCCATCTTAAGACGTCGAGGGCAGATCTGGCTCAGCTTAACAGAATCCAGTAGATTAGCGAACGGTTCAGTCACCGGTGTAATTTTCGGGTCGGTTCACGGGTGAGCCGAAACGGGGTGTTACACGTCCCGTCTACTACTGTCGCCACCCTCTTCACGTCCCCAATCATTTCCCCTCTTTCATGTTGGTGTTGTTTTGTCTTTGCAAGGTACCTCTTTTTGCTTCATTCTTCTTTTTACCTAAAATTAGATCATCTCATCTATGCATATTTTAAGTTTAGTTCATGATGTTTCCATGGATAACCTTTTGTTCTACGTTTTGTTTTGCGTTGTTGATTAGTTTTGATGATTAATTAAAGAAAAACATGATTTCTTTTAAGATAGGTTTAGAGAGGAGGTTTCTCTATGTATGATGTCATGTGTTTTGCTTTTTTGTGCCGATTGTTTTATTTCTTTGCTTTAGCTGTTCTTGATAATTAATTATAATTAGTATTAATTAGTGTTATTATTAATTCAATATATTGTTGTATGATATTAAATATTAGAGTTAATCATGACTATATGTGTGGTAATTGTTATGATTAATTAATTTGTAAATCATATCTTAAATTATTTATACAACTATTTATAGCTAAATTAAATTATTAAAGATAATATCTTTCATTAATTAAAGAAGTAATATATATATATATATATATATATATATATATATATGTATAATCATTATCAGTTAAAGATTAATTATTATTATTATTATTAATTCAAGTTATTAATGAATTAAAGTTGATGTATTTTAGTCTAATAAGGGATTAATCTATTAATTTAATAAGTTGAGTTGTTATTTGATTAAAGTGCATGCATGATTGAATTAAATATATGTAACTAGGTATTTAAGATATTTACCTACTTAATCTAGAGCTAGCAAGCACACAATTAAAATTAGTTTTATTACTACATGGAAAGGAGCGTTAATGGTCATGTTTTGGTCATTTATTTGTGGTAGTGAGTAAACAGATTTGGTTAATTTTTACATTTGGTTGGGAAGTAATAGGTCTTGATGGGTTTTAGATTTATTTTAGTTTGAAAATTGTTTAATAAGTATTTATTTAATTAATAAAGCAGCTGGAAATATTATTTACAAATTAATAATATGACAGCCAATCGATTTGACTTTAGGAACTTGGAAGATTATTATGATTAGTATTCAATTATTATCAAATTTTAGCGTTATTAAATCAATTCATTTCGGTTGTGGAGATATAGTTTGATTTGTTGTTGTTTTATAAAGTGGGTAATTATACATTATTCTTTTCCTATCAAGAAAACTCATTATAAGCATTTCGTTCTAAGTATTTTAATTATGATTTAAATTGATGAAATTAAATAATTATGCGGCGTAGATAATTAACTACCTCAATGATTTTTGAGATAATCTTGATAAATCTAAAGCTTTAATATTTAAAGTGTTGCATGGGTTATTTTGTCAAGTTTTATGCATAACATTGCATGCATTCAATTAGTATAAAATTATACTTACTTTATCGTATCAAATTACGATTGTCGGTCACGATTGTGAGTTCACTTACAAACTATCCAGTTCTGTATAAATATTTGAAATGTTACATATCTTTTTTAGCAACCCTGCTCAGCCTGAGCCCAGATTCGACTACAATACGTCGAGTATAACTGGGGTCAATGAATTGACTCAGTCTGACATGGAGCCGCACCTTTAAAATTACTTGAAAGATAAAATGCTTGCCCCCATGCTGAAAGGGGTGATAGCGTATAATAAGGTAAGACGACTCATTATGCGCTTGTGATACCAAAAGAGTGAATTAATGACAAATATCATTAAAGATGAAGAGGAAAGGTTTATGTGGTATTATTGAATGAGAGACATGCAGAAAAACCCATCATTTTAGATGGCCAAGATTCACACTTACAAAAATATTTTAGATATGATAACCAAGTTTTAACAAAAGAGAAATATGATTATTACAGGAATAGAACAGGGTTGGTAGGAGTTTCTCGTGCCAGCTATGATTTCTACGTAAAGATGGGAAGGGGAGGTTTGTTCGTGTTTCCCTCCGTATTCCCGAATATGAAACCCAAACAAGGTGATGTGGCTTGGGCTGTGCTATTGGGTTTTGCTAGTAGACCCAGTTTGGCCCATTTATGTGTGTAACCTATTGACAAATATTTTGTGACAAATTATGTAACTTAAAAGGTTTTTTGTAAAGAGAAAACATATAGTTAGTTTGGAGGCCTAAATTATATACGAGAGATCAAAATGGAGGAAAGGGGTAACTTGTGTTGAATGGTAGAATGTTGACTAAATTATCCAGCCTAAAAAGGCTAATTTAAATGGGCTAAATTATCCGGATTCCAGTTTAGATGTTGACTTATAGTTGGGTCATCATCAATAACTTTTGGAGGTTTTGTTTTCTTGTAAAAATATTTCAATTTGTCGGTGATTTGTTTGACATGGATTTAAGAATTTGTTCTTCAAAGATTTTATAATTATAATTATTTAATAATTATAGTGAATTTAGGCCAACTGCAACCATAATTTTTTCTATTGATTTGGAAGTTTTGAACGGAATATTTGATGTTTCTTAACTTTTTATTTTTTGATTTTGATAATCTGGTTGATATGCTTGTTATTCTATTTTTCTTGGCCGATTTGAAAATTTTATCTGGGGTTAATCTCAACATTCCATTCCTCTTTTCTGCACAATCCTATTGATTTTGCCACCCATTTTCTTTTTTAAATAATATTTTTTTGCGTATTTGAACTCCTTCACCAAAATGTTGGAGATGATATCTATCCTTGAACAAGGCGATATTTCATGATTTAGTAAGGAGTGTACGATGATTTCACATTTCACTTATACCAAAACCAGACCAGAGCAAAAACAAGATATCAAACTGTACATTCTAATTCCCAGAATGAACTTACATTTCTTCCCTAACTGAACAAAAACGAGATATTAAACGGCATATACATATTCACAGTCACAACTTTAGACAAAGCCAAACTTATTTTCACTCTTTACGGACACCCAAAAAGACACACCTCCGTATTATGCACATACACATAGAATTGTTCACATCCTTCTCAGCCGGAGATGTCAATGGCTTTCACCTCCGGCTTCTTCACTTCCTCCTTGGGAACCACAACCTGGAGCACGCCATTCTCTATCGACGCCTTCACCTGCTCCACCTTTGCATTTTCCGGCAGCCGGAAGCGTCGGAGGAACTTGCCGCAGCTCCTCTCGATACGGTGCCACTTATCCGTCTTCTCCTCGTGCTCCCCTCTCCTCTCCCCACTGATCTGGAGGACCCTTCCATCCTCCACCTCCACTTTAACC
The DNA here is from genome assembly GCA_033002965.1 of Piper betle. Lineage (NCBI taxonomy): Eukaryota > Viridiplantae > Streptophyta > Magnoliopsida > Piperales > Piperaceae > Piper > Piper betle. The sequence goes on from JAURVB010012719.1 coordinate 101,058, forward strand.
TCCTCCTTCTTCAACCCAGGTAGGTCGACCTCGAAGACATGAGCTTCCCGGGTCTCCTTCCAGTCGACCCTGGTGTTTACGAGCTGGGAAGTTTCGTTGGTGTGTCGGCCGCTCGTCAGAGCACCGGTGAAGGGGAAGCCGTGGAACGGATCCCAGACATCCAAAGAGAAAGGGTCGAAGATGTTGGAGCGTTGGCCACCGAAGAAGCTTGGTATGAGCGCCATTGTTAGTAGAATCAAAGAGCGAGTTTTGAGGTTGCTTATATTGAGAGGAAACTCGGATTTGATGATGGCTGAGCAGAGGAGAGGTATAAATAGGGAGAAAAGAGGTTGAAGATGCTTCCAGAGTCGAGAGTTGGATGTAGACCGTCGAGAGGAGATATGTGAGAGAAAGATAGGATGGTGCAGGAAAGCTCTACTAGTTTCCACAAGTTTCCAAAACTTTGTGTGGACTACAGCTCAAGCATTTTTATTAGGAGCATCTCCAAATGCACGTACTCTTTTATTTTCTTATTCTTTTTATTTTAAGAAAAAATATGGAGGTACATGACATTATTGATAATGGTTATTTGATTTATATAAACAATCGCTAAAATTTTAGAAAAATAAATTTAACTAAAAAATACTACTGTAAAATCAAGCAATTGTCATCACAAGCTTTAAATTATGTGAGAAACATTAATGTATCACTCTTTTTACCATAGCTAGTTGACACGGTTAATGTCAAGAATATTTGTACCTAATTATTTTTGACACATCAAAAATTTTTGACTTGGTAAATTGTGTTAAAGTCATGTCAAATTTTGAAACAACATTTGTCACAGCCACATATGCAACTAAAAAATCAAACTCTTTCAATAACGGCTTAGCAAATCAGGATCAACAGAAGAATTAGGTTGATAATAGAATGAGAGACCTAGAGTTCTAAATTACGGGGCTCATATACGTAAAGACATCTTCGACGACAGGGGTGAGTAGATTTCGAATGTCAGGAAGTTGAACCTGAGATTCATAGGACCATTCCCAAATTTGGATCGAGTTAGAATTTATAGATATAAATTAGCATTGCCACCAAGTTTAGTTGGAGTGCATAATATTTTCTACGTGTCAATGTTAAAGAATTATATACAGGACGAAGAATATAAAATTACGAATTTTGAAGAGTTAGAACTACAAGCAGATTTAACTTACGAGGAAAGGCCGGTTCACATCTTAGTAAGAGAAATAAAAACACTCTGAAATAAGAAAATTCCCTTGGTAAAAGTATTGTGGAGAAACTACGGGTCAGAGGAAGCAACATGGGAGACTGAGCAAGAAATGTCAAGAAAATATCAAAGTCTATTTGTTGGTTAATTAACTTATATCAAGTACTTGCACGTTGAATAAATGTATCTGAATTCCTTTTTCTCCACTTAGTTTTGTCAACGCTTAAATAACTAACTTAAATATATTAACATAAAATGTCTTACGCCCTTGCAAGTAAAATATTAATGATAACTGACTTAACCCTATTCACTAAAAATGAGAAAAGGATCTGCATCCGTTAATGATCAATCCAACCATGAGAGTAATTCTAAATCTGTGAACCAACCATCGCGAGAGCCACAATTTCACAATTTTGATCTGCCTTCGACACGGACTGGAGGGAGCTATTATTGTGGAGCTGTTTATTAGGATTTTGCGCACGTCCACGTAATGGTAAGGTGACACGATCTATATATAATTAAGCAACCCACCAGATGTGCTACACATTAAGCACTGTTGTTTTTCCAAGAAGCCAACAAGGCGGAACCTTTGGTTGGCTCGAAGACTAAGGTAATAATTAATCTAAATCATTCTTTTAGTCATTATAATTTTTACAATGACATAAATTTCTATGTTGGGGAGATTGTAAAAACCCAAAAAGAAAATTTTACGTTATTTAATTTATGGTTTTGTAAGACTCGAAACTAGTATTAAATACTATTTTATCAAATTAATTCTTGTGATTATATATGATTAGTTATCAAGTTTTTACCATTATTTTATTCGAACAGGTAGGGTTTGACCTTAGGTCAAACCCCTCGGTCTTGTGTTGGTGACGGCTTGCGTCTCTTGGTTTTGCTAGTGTGGCGTGTGATGATTTCGTGTTGGTGAGAAGTGGGAGAAAAGGGTTCCCCAAGTGATATTTATCTTTGAGTTGGGGGTAGATTTGTGGGAGGTTAGTTGATGTTGGTTGAGATTATGGTAGGGATGACTGTCACGGGTGTCAGAAAAGGAACAAAATTTTTCACCCCAAACACACATCGCGCGGTGTGTTTCACTTCTGAAACACCAGCCTTCCACAAACACGCAATAGAACACTACCCCAAACACCAGCACGAAGCAACCCCTGAAGCCCAGACGCTACCGCTCCAAATAGCGGTACGAGGCTCCTGCTCGTTCTTGCAATCAATAGCACACACCGATCATGATACGTACACTCAACTGCCCAACACCATGATAGTAGCCGATCAGTTACTGCTAACGATTTATGACCAATGAACACACCAAAAAATATAAACTCGCCAAGTACGTAGCATGCAGCGACCCAAAGATCAATCACCCAAATACCGACTGAAATACCAATTACCCCTACTCGGTATTCCAACCAAGTCCCAGAATCACAAGATTGGTTGCCGATACCAAATCAGACGCCAACACCACAAATTACCGGACCCCTGTCCCAACCTTGAATCAATTAACAAGAACAAGGATATAAGCAATCAATCTACCCTGTTCGCTTGACACCGTGGACATGCAACCCCATGATGCTTTACTCTTCTACCCAGAAGAGCAACGAGAACAAAGAGCACCCAACTCACAATATGTCCTCATGATCACAACCCCAAGTTGTCGCCCACGACCAACTTGTTTACAAGCAAAACACTCAACCAGTAATTGTAAGTGGGTTGTAGAAGAACTAAAGTCATACCTTGATCCAAGAGGCAAACTTCGACCACTCGGTGTAGTCGCTCCTTGTGAAGAACCAATTCCCACGAATTGGTCTACAACACTTCACGTTGCTCCCTTGCACGATAAGGTTCTCTCCACTCCACCGAAAAGTGATGAACTTTATACCAGAACAAACTCCAGCATTCTTTTCCTTTTTCAAGTCCGGCCTTCTCCTATATATGGAGAAGCCTCACGTTGTTATCTCCCAAACTCCAGACAAACCAGTATCTCGTCCCAAATCTTTTCTCCAAAAGATTGCCTCCAGATACTTCCGTGTCATTGTGCTTACAGCTACAATGCCGACTGGATCCATCTATATTTATCCCTTCCCGGAGTTAGTGGCAAATGGACATAATCTATTCCAGATCTTCCATCTGTGTTTATCTCGAACATCTCCTTTGGAACATGTTAGCCAGTCATTCCAGCCCTCATGGTCAAACCCTGACTCACTTCTGTAGCCATAAACCTCCTCTCAGCGTTCCAGCAGTGTACGGCTCTAAATGCCGGAACCCATTTCAACTCTGAGTTTACCACGACAAATAGCGGCATCTGGATTCCGCTCCAAATCTCGGCATTCAGTTTCTGGTCTAAATACCGGCACAGGCCTATACCACTATTTGGAACGGTCACGCCTCCAATGCTCCGTACCAGTACTAGCCCAGCGCTCGGCACTGCCCATCGGTCTGCTCGGTAACAACCTTCGCTACGTCGATGCTTCTAGCATCGGTCACCAGTGTTCAGTCATCACACCGGACTTTCGCTATTCTGACCGCAATCCAACTCTCAAGTTTTCTGTCGTGCTGTGCATATCAGTACTGAAGAATACCAATACATGCGCTGCTACATCATGCACCATAGTTCGGCACATGCAACTATAACATGTGTTAGGGCCGGTTAGCCGATTCACCACTCGAATAGCCTGCTACTATCCATCTTGAACCCAGCGTGCCTAGGAACAACTACCAACTCCTAGCACTCGGTATGTCCATGGACTAAGGCTTTTACAGTAGGGATAAATAGGTCGTGGAGATCGTCGTATATTGTCGATCCCTTATTATTTCATTATTTATCAAGGGAGGCCATGAGGGGAGGATTCAACAAGCTTTCCTCCCATTGATGCCTCGTACAACTCCCTGGTACCTATCTTCTTTCTCCTCCCTAATTGATCTTGGTACCTCCATGCCTAGATTCATGCATGCATAATCTCCCTAGTTTACATGTCTTGATCTATATATAGATGCATATGGTCCATGATTGATGGCTGCGGCATCCTGATCGAGTGTTTGATGGGTCTGGTTGAGTTGTGTGGATCTGTAATGTTTCCTTGGGTTGTTGTATCTTAGTTTTGATGAAGTTCTACATAGATGTTAATAGTTGAGATGTCTTGCATTAATGTTTAACAAGTTATCGATGAAGTTTGTTCATGGAGTTAATCTATAAAGCAATAATTGATTAGAAAAAAGTTTGTCTTTAGTTAATTAAGGGTAACCAGTTAATTGTGATAAATTAATTTTATTAATTTACTGTTATATTTTTAATGCTTTATTTATTTTCCAAGTATCAAATTATTAAAAATCAATGAAGTTCTTAATTAGGAAAATAATAATTAATAAAAATTTTATGTGAGAGATTGCTAGGGTTAATATAAAATTAACTTAGTTGAATCATATATTAATGGTAAGGTTACATGCGTTAACTTTTTCCCTATGGGCTGACCAATTATTAATTGGATTAGTAATTTATTTGGATTGACTTTGTAGCCTACAGTTTGATTATTTCACATATATGTATATATTTAATATGAGTATTAAGGCATATATGTGCTGTCATGAATGATCTAAATAATTATACAATTATATATTGCGATAGGGATTATCAAATAATTATTCATCATTAGTTCATAGAATGGGTTAAACAAATTAATTGAGAAGTATAATTAGAATTCTCCTTTGTTCCCTGTTAAGTGGTATGAATAAACCAATTGATTCCTATACAATTTTCTGGTGTTAGGACTTATAATTTTCTTGACCTTATTAATCATCAATTGATTACTTGATTAATTTACCTAAACATAAGTTATTTAATAATCTGAATTCAAATTGGTATCTTGGCACTGAATTTCTGAGTTTTATCATCGACAAATTAATTAATGGGTTAATTTTTGTTGGTTGTTTAATTAAGTTTTGTGTTGAGTAATTAATTGGCTTGATTATCTTGTTGGTTGTTTTGTGTAATTAAATAAATTATTTCGCAAGTAATTATTAATGTCTATGAGTTTGAATAATTGGCTAAGTAACTAACTATTTGTCGTTAGAAATATTTTTATGGTTGTACTCCTGATATTGTTATGTGTCATACATCATGTCACCATTCATGCATAGCTAAGGAATTATACATTCAGAACGTTTAATTTATTTGTGGCTCCCAGATTAGAAAATCTGGCGTGTTTGTGGTTTGTTCGACGAATTCCAGGTCCGTATAACTACTTGAAATATTATATATTCCTTTTTGGTAGCCGTAGTCAGCCTAGACCTAGATTCGATAACCATCCATCGAGCATAACCTGGGTCAAGGAATTGACTCATTCCGACATAAGGCCGCACCTTTAAAATTATTTTAAAGATAAAATACCTACCTCCATGTCGAAAGGGGTTGACATGACGCAATGGCACTAGATGACTCATTATGCACTTGTGATACTGAATGGGTGAGTCAATAGCAAATATCGTTAACTATAAGCCGTGGGCCACGTAGCGTGTGTGTGTATACATGGGATTGCAGCTGGATGGGGCAGCTACCCCTCCTGGCATAATTAGAGCTCGGAATAGGCTCAAAATCATTAAAAGATTTGATAAATAATGATAGGGAATATATAGAATTGTTTAATGTAATTATATGACTTAGTTGTTTTATCACTAACGCGGTTTTGTAACCGCAGGTGAGCAGCTTTAGACTGATGGTTAAGGGTGTGGTTGGTGGTTCCCTTACCAAGTTAGGTTGGAAGAACTAATAAATAAAATTGGACTTCTTCTTTATATTATTTAGAGTTATAATTTTGACTGTGGGAAACGGTTTGGAGTTGTGGGACTTTGCGTGGTTAGTTTATCTTATGTTTTTGTTGCATGTTATATTTAATATAGCATGATTTATTTTATAATTAATCATTTCGTTACATTATCCTTCGCAGTTATTAGGAAACCTCCGGCTGGCTAAGGCGGGTCGTTACATGTGTTGGAAAGCCAATGATTTTAGTTGGCTAAGATTCACACCGACAAGAATATTTCATATATGATAACCAAAGTTTTGACAAAGTAGAAGCATGATTATTACAAGAGTGGAGTGGGCATGGTAGGAGCATCCCATGCTGGCTATAATTGCTACATAAAGACAAGAATGAGGAGGTTTGTTTGTGTTTCCCTCCTCCATATTTCGGAGTATAAAACCCAAACAAGGCGTTGTGGCTTGGGCTGCGATATTGGGTTTTGCAAGTAAACCCACTTTGGCACATTTATGTGTGTAACCCATTCAGATATATTTTGTGGCAACTAGGGTGCTAAATAAGCGAGCCAGCTCGTGAGCGTTTGGTGTTCGGCTCGACCCAACTCAATTTGAAATTGTACATTTAAATGCTCGAGCTCGAACTTGACTCGAACTCCAATCCTACGAGTCGAGTTTGAGCAAGGCTGTGTTTGCCTCGACTAAGACTCGGTTATAACTCGAACTCAACTCGAAATTAACTCGTAGCTTAACTCAAATTCTACTCGATAATCTAATATAATAATATATATAATACACTTACCTACTCGAAACACATTTAAAATCGTAAATAAATCTTATTATTGACTATTAATATAAATTCTAAAAAATAGTATTACTATAATAAAAGAACAAAAACCAATTTTAATTAACATGAGTCTACTACCTACAGAAAAACTATGCCACAAAAATTAAATTGTTTATCATGGTTCAATTAACTAAAATCGTAAGGTTAACAAATTATGCATATTATGGCTTATATAAGAGACTGACCACCTAAAGACATGGATAAGATAGCCAAAAGATTTACAGTTCATTACAAAGATAAAAATATCATACCTATAATCGGGTTCCTACATGATCCAACATCCATCAATAAGCCCATGTGTAAAACCCGTGACTTGAGTCAAAGTTTTACATTAGCGAATCAGTTGGTTCAACCGTCGATTCGATTCAAGTCAGTTTCATGAACCCGTGAGTTATGAGCGATGAGGGTAAGTGTAAAACCTGTGACTCGAGACAGGGTTTTATAGTTAGAATCGGTTGGTTCGACTGTTATTTTTAGTCGGGTTAATTTTAGAACACGTGTACTGAGCCGAGGCATGGTCATATGAGATGAACCTTGAGAGTCATGTGTGCCAAAGTATATGATGTTAACGTGAGTAAGACAATAACGAAATAGGTTATCAAAATATAAGAGAGTACACCAGATTTTTCTTTATTTATTTTAATTAGATCATAGAATTATATTTAGGTAGAATAATGCATTAGGATGCGTTACAAGCAGTTTGGGTGGGTTATTAGTTATAGAGCATGTCATTGTAATGTTGTTATGTGTATTATGTTTTATTGGATTTTTACCTATTTTTAGGATTTTTGTAGAATTATTATGAGTTAGTATTATTTTTCTAGAGGCAGAAGTCGAGTCAAGTTTTAATTACAAGACAACCATTCATTTTTCTCATCGACCATTCATTTTTCTCATCGGCCACTCGTTTTATTAAAAAACAACAGTGCTTAATGTGAGTATTAAGGCATATATGTGTTGGCGTGAATGATCTAAATAATTAAACAATTATACATTGCGAGAGGGACTATCAAATAATTAATCATCATTAGTTCATAGAATGGGTTTAATAAATTAATTGAGAAGTATAATTGGAATTCTCCTTTGTTCCTTGTTAAGTGGTATGAATAAACCAATTAATTCCTATACAATTTTCTGGTGTTAGGACTTATAATTTCATGACCTTATTAAGCATCACTTGATTACTTGATTAATTTGCCTAAACATAACTTAATTTGATAATCTGAATTCAAATTGTTATCTTGGCACTAAGTATTTGAGTTTTATCATTGACAGATTAATTAATGGGTTGAGTTTTTGTTGGTTGTTTAATAAAGTTTTGTGTTGAGTAATTAATTGGCCTGATTATCTTGTTGGTTGTTTTGTGTAATTAAATAAATTATTTTACAAGTAATTATTAATGTCTATGAGTTTGAATAATTGACTAAGTAACTAACTATTTGTCGTAGAAATATTTTTATGGTTGTACTCCTGATATTGTTATGTGTCATACATCATGTCACCATGCATGCGTTTAGAACATGTAATTTATTTGTGGTTCCCAGATTAGAAAATCTGGCGTGTTTGTGGCTCGTTCAGACAAATTCTAGGGCTGTATAACTACTTAAAATATTATATATACTTTTTTGGCAACCCTGGTTGGCCTGCACTCAGATTCGATCACCATGCATAGAGCACAACTAGGGTCAGGGGATTTACTCAATCCGACATAGTGCCGCACCTTTAAAATTATTTGAAAGATAAAATACCTACCTCCATGTGGAAAGGGGTGAGAGGATGCAATAACACTAGACGACTCATAATAAAAAATAGTTTTACTATAATGAAAGAACAAAAACCAATTTAAACTACATGAGTCTACTACCTAAAGAAAAACTATGGCGCAAAAATGAAATTGTTTATCATGGTTCAATTAACTAAAATCGTAAGGTTAACAAATTATGCATGTTATGGCTTATATAAGAGACAGACCCCGAAAAACATGGATAAGATAGCCAAAGATTTACAGTTCATTACAAAGATAAAAATATCATACATATAATCAGGTTCCTACATGATCTGAGATCCATCAATAAGCCCATGTGTAAAACCCGTGACTTGAGTCAAAGTTTTACATTAGCGAACCAGTCAGTTCAACCGTCGATTCGATTCGAGTCAGTTTCATGAACCACGTGTTGAACCGAGGCCAGCCGTGGGTTATGAGCGATGAGGGTCAAGTATAAAACCCATGACTCAAGACATGGTTTTATAGTTAGAATTGGTCGGTTTGATTGTTATTTTTAGTCGGGTCAATTTTAGAACACGCATACCGAGCCGAGGCCGGTCATGTGAGATGAACCCTAAGAGTCATGTGTGCCAAAGTATATGATGTTAACGTCAGTAAGATAATAACAAAATAGACTATCAAAATATATGAGAGTATGCCAGATTTTTCTTTATTTATTTTAAATAGATCGTAGAATTATATTTAGGTAGAATAATGCATTAGGATGCATTACGAGCAATTTGGGTGGGTTATTAGTTATAGAGCATGTCATTGTAATATTGTTATGTGTATTATGTTTTATTGGATTTTTACCTATTTTTAGGGTTTTTGTAGAATTATTATGAGTTAGTATTATTTTTCTAGAGTCAGAGTAAGAGTCGAGTTAAGTTTTAATTATGAGACGACCAATCATTTTTCTCACTGACCATTCGTTTTTCTCATCGAAAACTTGTTTTTCTCACTGACCACTCGTTTTTCTCACCGACCACTCGTTTTCTTCCTCCCTGACATCTATTTATTCCACATCTCTGACATTGTCCCCATCCAGCCACCACCATCCTCCTCACCTAACTTCCTTCTTCTTTTCTCCTTCCCTCCTCCCTCTTCCCCATGATCCTCACTCGAGCCGGCCACAACTTTGTCACCATTGCCGCATGACTGATGATTAGGTATAGAAATTTATCCAATTTTATTTGATTGTTTTATGATTTTGGTGTGATTGTAAATAGGTGTTGATTTAAATTTAAATACATGTTAACAAATGATAATAATGAATTAGAGTTTGAATTTAAATGCATGTAAATAGATGTTGTCTTGTATAGATTGATGAGGAGTGTAGCATTCATGCATTATACTGGGCATTAGCATTTAGTCTTGATGTGTAGGTATAGAGTAGGAGCTCACCGCCTAGGTGTGAGGACACGCTCAAAGCTTCTACTAGGTCCTTTTAGAACTTATTTTATGTTTTACACTCGATTCTATTGTGTATTGTTTTATTACTTGCAGGATAAGTTAGGTGGCATTTTATCGAATCTCACTTAACCTGGCTCATCTAATCGATCAATCTTCCGGATTAATAACCCTCGAGGATGAGATCTCTCAAGTATGATTTTGAAAACAAGATCCACCACAAGTTGCCTTCGGGTCTATTATATAAATTCTTCCCAGACCTATATATAGTTTTGTCGAGTTTTTAGTGATCGAGAGATGGGAAAACAGACTTGTACGTACCATGAGTGGGTGCACGTGCCAGTCAAAGCGGGCTCTGGATTAGTGAGCGGGTTGTTCCAATCCCGAGGGAGCCTGGAAACTCTTGTTTTGAGTTCTTCCTCACACCTGAAAAAATGTGGAGGTTTACGGGTATTGTTTAGTACAACACATGTCCAGACTTGTGGTTGAAAGGGTACTAAAGGTAACTATCTAAGAGTACTTGGTCTTCGTGCTCAAGGCCAGGAGAATTATGGAGGTAAGAAGAGGGCTTAGGATATACTAGTAGTCTCGAGGGACCATAAAGTGAAATGAGAAAATACCAAGAGAGGCATCAGCAGCAGCAGAGCAGTCAATTCAGGATGCTATCGGGTTAGCAGCCCAGTGGCTCCTCAGTAGGTGCCGTTCAAAAAGTTCACGAGAAGTATATAAATGTTTTCTTTTATGTGAGAGTTTGTTTTCATAGCCAGTTTGATATTAGTTATATTTTTGGACCAATAACACTCGTTACTGACGTGTTTTTATAATATATGTAGGTGATGATCATGACTAGGATGAGCCAGCCTGGATGGAGGAGCAGTGACGTCTCTTACATACACACATGTCAGATGATAGAGTGTTTAATATTTTGATGATGTTGTAATGAAATGCAATACATGATGATGTGGTGTGATGTGATGTATCTTACATTAGAAAAATTGCTAACGATGACATATTAATAAATATGTTTAGACATTGAATAAGTATAACAAGTAAGTCGAGGCCCAGAATTAATGAGAAATTTGAATAGAATGTATATATGGGTCATGACCCAGTTAAATAAGATGAAGGTAAATCAGCAGTTGAGTCAAGACTCAATAAAGAAATGAATTATATAGTTGAATGAATTTATTGTGTGAATGTTTATTAATTAGTTATATACGTATACATGTTGATTTGACAGGGTGGCCCTAAATTGCACTTTTCGGGAACTCTGACCATTTATTTTTTACAAATTTTATCGATTTTATCATACATATTTTGGTATGCAAATTGGTTGTCATGTCATTTATATAGTAGCATGTTAGGTTTATTTTTGTGCATTCATCCATTCATAGCGATTGACATCTTCCATCTTGAGACACCGAGAGTAGATCTACACATGTTGTTAGCTGACCTAACCGGGACAAGTGACATTCCAGTTTGGTTTTGGAGCGTGGACCGGACAGGGTGTTACATCAAGTGTACTTGAGTATATGATGATAAAGTCAGAAAGATGATGAAAAATAAGTTATCAAAGTATATGAAAGTATGCAGTATGTTTTTTTGTGTATTTGATCATAAAATTATTTTAGGCCGAATAACGTATTAGAACGTATTATTGGGTAGTTTGGTTGAGTTATTAGTTATATAATGTGTCATTGTGGTGTTATGATGTATATTATATTTTATAGGATTTTTCCCTTATTTTTTTAATTTTTTAAGGATTTATTATGAGTTAGTTATTATTTTTGAATTAAGTAGGAGTCGAGTCAACTTTTATTTACAATATCCCCAGCGAGTCATTCTCTCCCCCCCCCCATTTTGGAGCAACTTTGTGATAATGGAACCAAACGGCAAAAGCCCTCCTTCTCCTTCACAAACGCCGCCTCCGGCTACTGCACCATCTCTGATTGAGCCGGTGGTCACCGCTAGAACATAAACAACCATTCCTCCCCTCCCCCCCCTCCACAACACGATGAAGCTGCCGCTACCTCGCCACACTCTAGTCGCCGAATACGTCGTCGGTGACTGTCGCGGCAGCCATCCAGTCGCCGCCTCAACGTCACCAACCCTCCCGCGAATTGAACGGAGCCTTGTGCTGCCCATCCTAGCCGAATCTCATCACCCCACCACTGATCGCCCCTGTTTTGCCTTTTTTTCTGGCGAACAGCCTCCTCCACCGACGCTGTCGATGTCGTAAAAGCGTAGGGCTCACTGTAACACCCTGTTTCGGCTCACCCGTGAACCGACCCGGAAATGTCACCGGCGACCGAACCGTTCGTTAATCTACTAAATTCGGTTAAGCCGACCAGGATCTACTCTCGGCGTCTCAAGATGAAGATGCAAAGATGAAATGCATA
>JAURVB010012720.1:0-26630 GCA_033002965.1 Piper betle
AATCCTAAAAAAATTCATAAAAATCGGGAAAAATCCCATAAAATCAAACAACACCAAAAAAATTATAATGGTATGCTCTAGAACTATCAACCCACCCAAACTGCCCGAACGCGTCCTAACGCGGTAAACGGCCTAATACTAATTCTACGATCCACTATATATAAAAATAAAAAATGACTGGCATACTCTCATATATCTGATAACTCATTCTGTTCTGCTGTGTTCATGACGTTATCATCATATACTTGGGTACGCATGACCCTCATAGCTCATACACGCGACTGGCATTGGCTCGGTACACGTGTCCTGAAACTGACTCAACTCGAAAAAATAACGGTCGACCCGACCGGTTCTAAATATAAAACCCTAACTCGAATCGTGGGTTTTACAATACATATATATAGGTCTGGGTTGGGATTTATACAATAGGCCCGAGGGCAACGTGAGCTGGATCTGAAGTTCGAAAACAAACTCGAGGGATCTCATCCTCGAGGGTTATTAATCCAGAAAATCGTTGGCTAAATGGCCCGAGTTAAGTGGGATTCGATAAAATGCCAATTAACACGTCCTGCACATAATAAATCAAATACACAAGAGAGTAGCGTAAATCAGAGAACGAGTCCTAAACGGACCTGGTAGAAGCTCCAAACGGGTCCACGCGCCTAGGCGGCGAGCTCCTACACCGTACCTACACAATCAAGCTAAAAACTAACGCCCGCATGATGAATCACACATCCTATAGCATACACACACAATCAACACAATCACGCATCAACCATCACACATCAACGTATATCAATTCTAGCAATCAATTCTAGCAAGTCTACTTAGGCTAGTTTGCATTAGATCATGATCATTACCTAGTTACCCTAATTAGTTTCTTAGTCTCCATTTTTAACACCACTCAATTAACCAAATTTCATATTTTATCCTTAATCAAATCTACATTTATATATATTATTATAACACACAATTCACCAATTCTAGCATGCAATTCTAATAAGCAATACTTTCAAATAATTAAGTTAAAATAAATTATACCTCGCGTCGTCGAAAATCGGCGACGGTTAGGGTTTCCATTTCGTGGCTCGAAACTCGAATTCGGCACCTAGCGGTGTCCGAAGTCCGATCAGATTGGACCGGGTGCGTTCGGCGGATGATCCGGCGAATTTCCCACGAATCCAATTTTCCAGCGGCGGTTTCCGGCGAGTGTCGGCGGTTTTCCGGCGATGATTCGGGACGGGGCAATCAGGGGGTCTATCGCCACCAGCTCGACGAGCTTAGTCCGATGGTGGTGTCAAACAAGGCAGCCGAGGCGGCGATGGCCGTCGACGGCGGTGTCGAAAATGGGCGGCGGTGGCGGCGTGCTCCGATCGGGGCTGCGGCCGGCCTCGACGGCGGTCGGGATGGTGGGGGAAACGTCGGCGACGGCGAGGGGGTGGTCGTCGGGGCCACAGCGTCGGCGGCGCGGCCCGGACGGCGGCGGAATCCGGCTCGAAGTGGCGGCGGCCGAGGTGGTTTCGTGGGGCAATTCCGGCGTCGTGGCGGCGAGACGGTGGCCGGGGTGGGTCGTGGCGGCACGGCGACGGCACGGCGGGGCGGGGCGGCGTTGATCGGCGGCTGTACGACGTCGGCGGTGGCGGCGGCGAGGGTTTGGGTGAAGAAGGGTCGGGAGGGAGAAAAATACTCTCAATGGCAGTTTCGTAAATAAGTATTGACTCGATTCCTACTCAAGTCAAAATAATATCTAGTTCATAATAAATTCTAAAAAAATCTAGAAAAATATGGAAAAATTCCATAAAATAAAACAAACACAACAACATCCAAATGACATGCTCTATAACTAATAACCCACCCGAATATAATCCAACGTGTCCTAACGCGTTATTCGGCCTAAAACTATTTCTACGATCAAACATATAAAAAGAAAAAAATACTGCATACTTTTATATATTCAGATAACTCATATCTCACCATCTTCTCGACGTTATCATCATATATTCAAGTACACCTGACTCTCATCGCTCATAACTCACGGCTGGTCTCGACTCAGCACGCGGTTCATGAAACTGACTCGACTCGAACCAACGGTCGAACCGACTGGTTCGGTAACGTAAAACCCTGACTCGAGTCACGGGTTTTACAACCTCCACCAGCCCACACCCTCCCTCGCCCCCTCCCCATCCACCCCCGTCCAGTGCCACCCCCACCCCCTCCACCTCGTCTGCTCCCCACCGTCACCACCCTTGCCCACCCTCCTTCGCTGACATCCATCCGCCCCCTCCACCTCTGCCCGCCCACACCCTATCATCCCTCTACCTCCACCCGCCCACACCCTCCCTCGCCCCCTCCCTATCCACCCCCGTCCAGTGCCACTCCCCCCCCCCCCCATTGTCCACTCCCCACCCATCGCCACCGCCACGGCCACCCTTGCCCCCGCCCTTCCTTCGCCAACATCCGCCTGCCACCCGTGCATGGCTGGGTGGCTTTGGCAGAGGCGATGGAGAGGCGGTATGGAGTGGCGTGGGAAAACTTTAGGGTTTTGATCTTGGCAATGAACAGACGGCCACGATGAAGCTGACATAAGTAAAGATTTCCCATGCCAGAAGTAAAGATTCCGGCCTCTGGCATGGGAAATCTTTACATATATATATATATACACACACACGGCACCACTATGGTGCGCTACCTGCTTTCCAAGCGCAAGCAGTTTACGTGAATGTGAGCCGCTAGATCAAAATCCAACGGCTCACATTCATGCGTACTAACTGCACTTGGAAAGCAAGCAGCTCACTACAGTGGTGTCGTGTATATGTGTGCGTGTGTGATGATATATATATATATATATATATATATATATATATATATATATATATATATAAACAAAGGATGGGATTAACAAAAATCTATACGAATAATTAATAGAAGTTGCAATAACAATGTGGCTACCCTGAAAGAAGAGGACATGGACAGCAGGAGGTGATATTTGTTGCGTATATTTTGATGGACACATGACTAACGGGGTGGACATATCAAATCAATTAATAGATTAATTTTAATTTATTAAATATTATTTCCTGTTATTTTTTCTGTCAATTTGTTCGAGATAATGATAAAAAATTATAAAGGTCAATTAAAAGATGAATAAAGAGTTACCGTATTTCTAAAGATACAAATGATAAGTATTAGAAATTTTACTCTTTTTTTAGTGAGCAAATTTAACTTATAAGTATGATGACTTTTGTCTATCAATCCTTCCCACCATAAAATAAATTTTTATTTTATTTATATTTTATTATATATTTAAATTTTGCGGTACTAAGAAGAAGAGCCCAATCCATGCGAACTCCAACGACTCTTCCCATCATGTCCCCTCATGGGGTCCCTCTCGTTCATTTCACCTTCCCTTTCCGTCTTTACGTCAATGGGAAGAACATACAAAGCCTTGAGAAGTGATATTATAAATTCTATGAGGGAGTATTATATCATTGCTTTTCCCCATGCTTATGTCCTTCTCAATCGCCAAAATTAATAATAAATTATATAACTTCCCCAAACTGAGATCAGACCCGTCTAGTTTCTTGTTCCTTTGGACGCCTTTTCTAGCACTCAATTTGTAAGTAGAAGTTTGGAACTTTTCCAGTTAGTCGTCCATGGTCTTGCCGAACTCAGTCATAGCACACACCCTACATTCTGATAATTGAAGATGGTTGCTTCCAGCAGATCAAAGACCTACTATGTTTCAACTCCATCGCCTCAACTACCACCGCCTCCTGAATTCCAAATGTATGAAATATTATATGCATAACTTTTTTGTCAACGCATGCTAGATATATGTTGGTATCAAAGACTTTGTGCTCCGAGGCCTTTGTCTCTTTCTAGCGTTGGGACAAAATTCTTTCGTATGAAAGGCTTGACTTGAAACAAGTTCCTTTTTAAAAAGAAAGAGCAAAGAAACGTTCTTTAAAAAATAAACTAGCCCATCCCACTTTTTCACAGTTCACCAAAGAAGAGAAAAGACTCTGTTAAAAAAAATAATAAAAGAAAGAGGTAAAAAAAGAAAAGAAAAACTAAGAGAAAGACGAACACTAATGACTTTTGTCATTAGCAAATGTATCTTTCTGTCAAAGTGCTGCAGCTTACCGAGAGGATGACGAGTATAGTAGATTCCTTGTTGACTTATACAACAAACAAACCAAGTAAGTGGATACAATCAATACAGAGGAGGGTACGCGTATAGATGAAATGGGAAGTGGTGGTTGCTACCGTTGTTGAAGATCTGAAGGAAGCAAACAAATCTCTCTCCTTGTTAATTAGAACAAAACGACGGCTCTACTTTTTCAAGTACGGAATTGTCTGCTCATTTTCGCGCTTAGAGAAAGCATACGTACATTGTTGCTAATTACCACTCACATCCAGATGGAATGTGCGCAAACAGCTGTAAACGCTCACAATCTTCAAACCGTACGCATTAATTAGGTGATCTCTTTGTTATTGATCATTCTTGATTTGTCGTTTGGAGGAGATCAGTTAATCAGCAAGTCCCAATGTGACGCCCCCGAACAAGAGGCGGCTTTCACCATTCAAAAAAAGATTAATTAAGCAGGGATTTGTTGGCAATCACAGATTCCCAATATTGAAGTAGGAGTTCAATTACCAGGCACGCAGAAGTTACGATATATTTTCAATGGGGTGTAAACAAGTCAAGCCTGCTCTTAAGTATTTTACGTTCGGCTTAAACTCGTGTTCGTTAATTTTGTGTTAGAAAAAATATTTGGCTCGAAATAGATAGTTCGTTGAATAACAAACAGAACTTGAGTTAAGGAGTGTCCGGCTCAGCTTAACTCGAAATTTGAGCCCGATGTATTCAAATTCGAAAAATATTCGTCTCGTCAATACTATTGGGGTCACATTAAACTTATATAGTATTTTGAAAGAAATTTTTGATCTTATATAAGTTGAGCACAAATTAAACATAAACATTTGTTTGGCTCGAGCTTAGCTCAAAAACATAGCAAGCTAAACATAAGTTAAGCCCAAACACCATGAATTTTGGATGAATTCGACGGTACCATAATACATCAAAGCTCGTTAAATTTTTAAACACCCTCAAACATGCTTGTCAAAAATCACTTTGAATTCAAAAATAACTTTGTTTGGCTCGGCTCGGCTCGTTTACACCCTAATTTTCAAAAAGTTTAATCTTCTTAATATGTAATATTGTTGCTAAGAAAGTAATTAGAAACAGACATCCGTAGTGAAATTCTCCAAAGGAAGAAGGCCAAGACCAGGCTCTGCTCATTACCATCTTAACCATAGAAAATCGAGGAAGGAGGTCACTGACATAAGCTCGCCCAATTCATTTAGTTGCGAATCAAACAAAGTCTATTTCTTTGGAGATTATGGACACGCAAACTCTAACCCCATTTAAATGGGCACCCTCTATTTGACCTCAAGTTTGTTTGCCTTTCTTTGATGTGATCGACTGGAATGCCATAGATTGTTTCCATCACATTCATCTCTCTGACCAGAGATTTGTGGCCCTCTTCCAACTTCCAAGGCCATACAGTATATCCTAAATTGAAGGTTCGAGAAAGGGCACTTTCTATTGTAAGGATCTTAAGGTGGACGGTCAATTTAGCGAGAAAACGCACGCATTAAAATTCGATTCGAAGCCAACGAGATGAAAACATCAGTATCTTATTATACTCGGCCCTGGTCTCATACAAGCCATAAAATTTTCTTGGTGGTCCTGAATTTAGTGCATTGATTTCATCTGAATGATTTTAGTTTTTTTTTAATGAAAGTTTTTAGATAATATTGATGACTCGTCTATGTAGATGCGGAGATCTATATATTAAAGGAGCAGCCTGTTTCTTCTTCAACTTTGCATCCACAAGATACAAGATAAACAATTTTGCTGATACTAATTTTTCTCCCATTTTTTTTTAAGTTCTGAACATTCTCTTCCCTTGTTGGCCTTACTTGGCACCGCGAAGATTTAGATATTTGGGTGATTTGGGTAACTCTCAAGCCCCAACGGCCACATTGGAATACATGACTCTCCTAATCCATTGCCTGCTCATCTTCTTGAGCTGGGCTTAACCCACTAACTAAGCTTGTTTTGCTACGCCTGTTTTGTAAGCCTCCACAGAGATGCCAATCTTCTCCCGTGACTACTCTCCTTGGGTAATGTAGCACCCTCGATTTTCATGTAAATCTTTCACTTAATAAGCCCTTTACAAGAACCTTCAAAATTGAAATGGCCTAATAAGCTATAACTGCTAATTGATTTTTTTGCCGAAAAAAAATTAAAATAAAATGGCCTAAACTGACGAGTCTTAGAAGCAGAGTTATTATGTTCCAACTGCTCAATGAAATAAGCTACTCACGAAATTCAACGATACTTCCAATGTCTTCACATTTCGCCGCCACGCGAATCAAGTCTCCACATATTATGGGCTTTTGCGAAGAGCATCAAACATAGAGGAGGCGAGGGGAGAAAAGACAAGTTGAAAGCGAACAAAAACAAGGGATAAAAAAGGCAACGGAGACCGGTGCCGTCTTGCAGCTTTGCTCTTGTTCTTGTAATCTTAAGATTTCAAAGAACGCTTTGAAAAAAACAAAAAAGAGTGCAAATATCTATTAAACACATCTCTATACAATATATTTAATACAGAATCTTGTCAGCTACAGTTCACGGTGCATAGAAAGAAATAGTATTTAAGCCGCCCTTCAGCGAACACAGATTCTTGCTATCTCAATTCTGAACACAGAACAGAGATTTTATGATGGCTTAACTCTCAAGTTGAGACTTCAGCTCGTAAGGAGCTCTTCCCAGCGCCCCTCACTCACGCATCACATTTAAAGTAGTAATAAGTAATGAACCTTCTTTAAAGAATAAAAAAGAAAAGAACAAGGAAAATTAAAAAAAAAGGAACAATCCCCAAAATAGGGATCACTACGGTGCCCACATCATTTCCGTCGTTGGAATGCTCATGCTTAAACCATTCTATTCATTTAAAACTTGGCACCACAAACACAATGCCAAGCCGTTGCCTAGGTACACCAACCACAAATTATGCAATCTCCACATCCCTGCTCTCGACCGACCGACCAGTGAGGGCGACAAGTGATAATACCAACTTGTTTGGAAAATGCTCTTTCCAATAATGCGCTTTCTTGCGAAAGAATGGGGTTAATACGTTAATCTTGGCGTTATGTATACCACCGGTGGCGTGGCAGAGAGCATAGCATAAACAACATAAATTTTAGCAAATTACACGAACCAAGGTTGAGGATAAGAGTTGCCTGATCCAATGGCAGAACATTTTACAGGTCCCTCGGAAACACGCAGATTTATGCAAAACATGACAGCCAAACAAATTTCAGAAGGGCACAACTTATGATGGGATGTACGCAAACAGGTATCCATTCATGATATAACAACATTATTCCCCGTCTGGGGAATCATAGGTACAAGCCATAAGATCAAACACAACAAAGTCACAGCAGGCGAACATTTCTCCTATAAATAAATACATGTTTATGAAAGGAGTATGAGCAACAAGGACAGGGAACAATTATTATTACAGGAATAGAGTAGCTTGTGATAGAAATAGAATGGGTAATAGCTAATTCAATAATAACCATAAGTACTGTTCTTGAAATACCCATAAGCACTGGCATACAAGCAAAACCGCCTGTTTATACAGCAGCCCAACGAGCCAAACACATAGCTGTTTTCCAATATATATAAGAATAACTACAACAGAAGTAAGGAGTCACATATTATGCAAAACAAACGAGAACACATAACAAGGGGATCTATTGAGCCATGGAGGTTTACCAAAGTAAACAAACAGTTTTATTTTGGAATCGGCATTACTCCGAACGGTTGGCGTACCTTTCCACCTTGTCATCGTTGAGGTTGATGCCGACCATGGCCTCGCCCAGGCCGCAGCTCACGTCGGCGAGCACCTCCCCGTCGCTATAGTGGGTCACGGCCTGGACTATGGCGCGGGCGCGCTTGACGGGGTCCCCGCTCTTGAAGATGCCGGAGCCTACGAAGACACCGTCGCAACCGAGCTGCATCATGAGGGCGGCGTCGGCCGGGGTGGCGATGCCGCCAGCGGCGAACTGGACGACGGGGAGGCGGCCGAGCTGCTTCGTCTGCAGAACAAGGTCGTAGGGGGCGGCAATGCGCTTGGCAAAGGCGAAGACCTCGTCGTCGTCCATGCCTCGCAGGAGTCGGACGTCGCCCATGACGGATCGGACATGGCGCACCGCCTCGACGACGTTGCCGGTGCCGGCCTCGCCCTTGGTGCGAATCATGGCTGCGCCCTCGCGCACGCGACGGAGGGCCTCGCCGAGGTTGCGGCAGCCGCAGACGAAGGGGATGCAAAAGTTGTGCTTGTTGATGTGGTTGTCCTCGTCGGCGACGGTGAGCACCTCGCTCTCGTCGATGTAGTCAACGCCGATGGACTCCAAGATCTGGGCCTCCACGAAGTGGCCGATTCGGGCCTTGGCCATGACGGGAATGGTGACGGCGCGCTTGATGTCCTTAATCATGCCGGGGTCGGACATGCGGGCGACGCCGCCCTGGGCTCGGATATCGGCGGGCACGCGCTCCAGGGCCATGACGGCGCAGGCGCCGGCCTCCTCGGCTACGCGGGCCTGCTCCGGCGTCACCACGTCCATGATGACGCCGCCACGCAGCATCTGGGCGAGCCCCACCTTGACGGAGAAAGGCGACGCCTTCTTCGTCTCCGTCAAGGCCCCGTTGCCGTAAACAGCCACGACGCCGCTTCCGGCCATCTTAGATGGTTGCTTTTGGTGCTGTGCGGGTACCACCGCCACCGGTGATGGGGGGAGAAGAGGGAGGGATAGACTACGGTAACGGTGAAGGAGAAAGGGTGGAGAGATATTGGGTGGCTGTTTATTGTCTGTGTGTTCTGTGCCAATCTTTATGGGAATCAGTAATTTGTTGCCTAATAACTAATAGATATTTATGATTAATTATCTAGATATGTATCGATCATCATTCTTAGTTAAATAAATAGCTCTGTTAAATATCTAATAAATATTTATGATTAATTTATCTAGATATGTATCGATCATCATTCTTAGTTAAATAAATAGCTCTGTTAAATATCTAATAGATATTTATGATTAATTTATCTAGATATGTATCGATCATCATTCTTAGTTAAATAAATAGCTCTGTTAAATATCTAATACATATTTATGATTAATTTATCTAGATATGTATCGATCATCATTCTTAGTTAAATAAATAGCTCTGTTAAATATCTAATAGATATTTATGATTAATTTATCTAGATATGTATCGATCATCATTCTTAGTTAAATAAATAGCTCTGTTAAATATCTAATAAATATTTATGATTAATTTATCTAGATATGTATCGATCATCATTCTTAGTTAAATAAATGGCTCTGTCATGGGAATCAGTAATTTTTTACCTAATACCTAATAAATATTTATGATAATTATGTAGATATGTATCTATCTCTCATCATTCTTGAGTATGAATAAAATTCTGATTATAAAATAAGCAGAGTTTGTTGGGTGGAATTGAGTGGGGGTACTTGTTACGTGACGAGAATGAGGAGCAAGAGTTGATGACATGCGTGCATTCAGGAAGCCGCCTCCTCCCACGTGGGGTTTTTCACCGGCATGTCTACAAAGCCAAAGCCACCCTCTTTTGTCCAATTAACTTGCTAGGTTTACAAACACATATCAATGATGCATATAACTAATTTCTATCTGTTGAACGTTGGAAAAAAAATACTATACATTGAAGTTTTTTAATCAAATTTACTGATGAACACACTAATCAAGGTCGTATTTCTTTGTTTGATCGAGTCTCCCATAGGCCATAAAACTCAAGACAGATTTCATTTACTTTATACAATCAAAATCATACCAATTTACATTTCTCTTACTTAACTTATTTGGGAATTAGACCATACATTAAAGAGACGGTCCAGATTCAATATGTTTTTTTCTCTTTTTTCGTACGGTCGGGAAAGAAGAGAGTGGAAGACGACGTTTGATTTTATCATCTCCGCCGCCTTCGTTCTTCTTATTACAAAAAAACGTTGAAATTTTTTTAATGAAAAGTATCAAATCCAAGTTGTTTTTTAAATGCTTTTCGGATTCTTTCATCCTCTCCATTCCAAAAGAAGAGACAAACTTGAGTAGCATGAATCTAACCTCATTTTATAAAATCTGACTGTATGGACCCAGAAACGCCGAGTCTCCGAGCGGGCATCGTCAACTCTTTTTCGGTCTTTATTTGGCGAAAAAAAAACCTTGGGGTCTTTGTCGGCCATTGTTGAATGCCATAATCCTCGATTCCTCCTTTTTCAAGTGACTCCGACGCCTCTGCCGGAAAGCCGCCACCGTTGGTGAAGGAGAATGCCACAAGAGGCTAAGAACGGATTATGTGTATGTCTGCTTCCCAGGGCCCATAACCGATCCTAATGGGCCGTCCAACAGATACAAACCATGGGCCATAGTAGTAAATGCCAATGCCGGCCCATGGCAAGTCCATATTGGCTCAGGCTGAGAAAAGAGATGTCATTTGACTCATAACAAAAAGAGAAGAAAAGTGAAAATATCATAGTTAACAAGTTTCAATTTTTTCTATAACAAATGATCTAAATTTTAAATTTATATATGATATAGTCAGAGCTGAAATTTTTATTTGACATATAGCCAATTCATACATTTTAAAAAAATTTTACTCATAATAATTATTTTATTGGCATAAATGCCATTAATCTAATTTTAAATTTTTTCAAACATATTTTTTGTATTTTATATAATTAATGATATTTTTTAAATATTCATAATAAAAATATATTGGATAAAAAATATGTTTCAATTTTTAATAAAATGTGACATTTTCAAATTAAATTTTCAAACATCTAAAAAAAAATTATTTTATTTTTTATTTTTGACATCCTAAAATTTAATTTTCTTTTTAATTGTCCAAATTTCAATTAAAAATATTTTTTAATTTTTTAGCTCATCAATAATATAGTTTTATATTCTATTTAATATTTATTAGTTAATTTTTTTATTTTTATATACACCGCTAGTAAAAAATTATAAGTTTTATCTGTTATATATTTTGGTGTTAATACAAATAAATCTTATGAGTATTTTTATCATTTTTTTAAAAAATTAATAGAATTTGGTCATAATTGATATAAAAATTTTTAAAATAGCTATTTCCTATAAAATTTTACAAGCGTGGCTATTTTAAAAAAAAACTTCGAAATGTGGGCACTTATGATATTTTTCAAAGAAAAAAGAAAAAGAAACATTTATAGATATACCTCTTTGTTGCCATCTCAAGCTGCTTGGGCAATCTGAGCAGCTCAAATTAGAAGGCAAAGTCAAAGAAGGAAAGGATGGCATTAGCCGATGCCTCCGCAGTCCGGTAATTAAGCATGTCAGTTGAAGAAACATCATCCGAAGAAGTATGAAGTGTATGAACTTCCTCGCTGAGTGCTTTCTCACAGTAGCTTATTTCTCATGCATTGATATAATAATCCTTTCTATCCACGAACACACTCACTCACTCACTCTACCAAGCTAATGGCTTCTTTCTTGCTATTATAGTGCATGGCAAGAGGACACAGATATAATAATCCTCTATAGGGCTTAGTTTTACGGCAATCAAAAGAAAGCAAATCATCTAATGGAATTGTGATTTACAAGAGTAGTCTTTTAAATCTGGATCACCAAATCCATCATTGACCGGAATTATAATGACCCGTCATGTTTCACGATATTGTGGGCCTTGGTGGCCTTACCAAAAATTTAACAAAACCAACCCTATAACGACCCATCCTAAACGGATTGGATATTACTTAAAAAATTACATAAATAATATGAAAACAATAAGTCTAACATTTCTAACTCAAAAGAACTTATATTTCAAATGATAATATATGAAATAATCATCCAACAATCTTGGACCGTTTCCTATAGCCACATTTATAACTCAAAAAAAGTAAAAGAGAAGTCCGCTTATTATTTGTTCACCACCTGAATTAATAGAAGAACCACCCAGTTATCTCTTAGTCTTTAGTTCCAGCTGCTAACCAGTGGAGACAATTCCGCGTTAGTGATTAAACACTAAGCCGTATAATTAAATAAAATAAGTCCATAAATTCCCTATCATTATCTATAATATTGGCTATTATGAGTATTCCAATATGTCCGCTACCGGCTGGCGAGTCTAATCCGTCATGTCCATTACCGGTTGGCGAGTTTAATTCGTCATGTCTTTTACTGGTTGTCGAGTCCAATCTGTCATGTGCGTTACCGGCTAGCGAGTCTAATCCGCTATGTCCATTACCAGCTAGCGAGTCTAATTCGTCATGTCTAATTTATCGGTTGATGGGTCAATCCATCATGTCCGTTATCGGATGGCGAGTCCAATCCACCATGTCTGTTATCGGCTGATGGGTCAATCCATCATATTCGTTTATTGGCTAATGGGTTAATCCATCATGTCCGTTACCGGCTGGTGAGTCCAATCGGCCATGTACGTTATCAATTGATGAGTCCAATTGGTCATATACATTATCAGCTGGTGAGTCCAATCGGTTATGTCTAATTTATTGTATCATGGGCTGTCAGGTCCTTTCTAACATGTCAATTATTAGATTATGAAGGGCGTACCTCGTGGCGGACTGAGTCAATTCTTTGACCTCGATTATACTTGGTATATGGTAGTCGAATCTGGACTCAGGCTGACCAGGTTATCCACAAAGGAAAATACAATATTTTAAATAATTATACGGACCTAAAAATTTGAAGAACCTGCAACTATAATAAATAATCATAAAGTCTTCTCTTTTATGTGTCAAATGTGCTCACAACTTATTTAGAGGATATTTTATTTAACAACAGAACTTTCTTTTATATAGAAGAATATATAGAATTTTAAAAGTCATTACATTAAATTTTATAAATATTTATAGAATTTAAGAAGCTATTATATTAAATTTTATAAAAAGAATATAATTATGTATAATTATATCTGTATAATAACGAAGGTAAAAAGCTATAAATAAGTTATAATTGATAAAATATTAATTTTTAAGAATTAATTTAATAAAATAATTAATTCATTTTAAGATTTACAAAATCCTAAATAAAATAATTTAATTATTTTCAAGGTTTCAGACGAACGCAGGAGACGAAAGTGCTAATTTTGCAAGCAAATCCAACTTCCTTTCCATTCCATCGTGTTGTTTTGGGAGCAAAAGGTGCTAATTTCCATTCAGCGACGATCAAAGAATGAAACAGTCCGGTTCCTCTCCTCTCGAAGTAATTGGTACAGATATCATATCCCCCGAAACAATCGAATCTCACCGACCCCTCACACAATCACTCTCATATGCAACCTGCTGCATATCTCACGTGAATCACCAAATAATTGAACCGACGCTCGTACCAAGATGTCCCCGCATCAGGCACTATCAAACATGGAAAGTCCAGAACTCTTGATAGGACTCATTTTACAATAAAAAACTTTAAAAAAAGAAAAACTCATCTCCTCGCTTTTCATCATCAAAATTTCGATTTTCTTCATGTTATAAACTTGACTGTTCCCGTGATTTCTTGCACTGTGAGATCGTACAATATTACAGAAAGCTTGGTCAGTTTATCAAACTCACCCTCTACTTCCTCGCAATCAACAAATTACAACGACAATCAGTTAGTCGATAACTAGATATACAAAGAGTCGTTCTTGCTCAAAGAGCTAATCACTGCAATTCAAAGCATTCATGAAAACGTGTCCCAACAACGACGACCCATTAATTCTATCTTCTTTCTCTAATTTTTGAATATTGGTTTAATCATCTGATGTCGTATGGAGAAAGATCGTTCATAGTTTCAATAGTAGGTGTTGTTGCTGTTGGAGGAAGAGGGAACCTTGTCGAGCATTTGCACGGCCTCTTTCATGGAAGGTCTTCTCTGCGGGCTCACGGCGGCACAGCTTAGTCCTAGCCGGAAGCAGGCCAAGAGGGCCTCCTCTGCCTCCGACACCTCCCTTCTTAGTCCACAATCCACCGTCCTTAACGCCCTGTTCCTGTCCTCGCCGGCGAAGACTGGGTTTTTCCATTGGAGGAGCTCCCGGTCGGTGAACGCCCGTCCGGTGAGCAGCTCGAGAAGGATGATGCCGAAGGAGTAGACGTCCCACTTGTGGCTGGGCTTAAGGCTCTTGAGCGACTCAGGCGCCAGGTACGGCGAGGCGGCGGCGGTGGACGACTGGGCAGGGCTGGCGGTGGAAGCATCTTGAAGGCTACCCTGGGAGAAGGTGGACCGTTTGCTGCCGAAGTGGCGGGAAGATCCGTCGCCGGCGCCGGCGCCCGCTTTGCTGCTGGACTCGCCGGAGATGAGGCGCTCCAGGCCGTAGTCGCCGAGCATGGCCTCCATCTCCGACCCGAGAAGGATGTTGCTCGGCTTCACATTGCCATGGACATGCTTCTTCTCATGAAGGTAGCCCAGCCCCCGGGCCACCCCCTTCGCTATCCTCAACCTCGTCTCCCACGGCAAGCTCGCCGGAGACGACGACCCAATTTTCTCTGATCCGATCATAGCATTTCTTATCAATTCAATTCAGTTCAGATTAAAAAAAACTCTACATATACGTATGATGATGATGATTGTTGAAAAAGATGAGAGAAGTTGATGGATCTCTTACTGTGAGTGAAGTTGGCTAAGCTGCCATTTGCGGCATAATCGTAGAGGACGAGCTTCTCATCTTCTCCCCAATAGAATCCCCGAATTCGAACTAGGTTAGGGTGACGAAGCTTGGCATAGACACGGACCCTGTTCTCGAAGTCCCGGAAACGGACTACGCCTGTGTCACCGATCCGCCGAACGGCCAGCGCCGTCCCGTCTGCGAGCACCGCCTTGTAGACGATGCTCGCCCCAGTCGCCCCCAGTATGTACGCCGACGCCTTGAGCAGCGTTTCCAGCTCTAGCTCAGTCTCGCCGTCCACCGACACGAGCGACCCGCCGGGGACTCGTTTGGCGGCGGTGTTCTCTGGCTCTGATTCCGATCCCGACCCGCTCGTGTCCGTCGAGGATTCCTTCCCGGCGGCGGCCGCGCGGCAGTTGCTCCGCCTCCGCCTATCTTTCCTATGCACGACCAGGCAGCGCAGCCGGACTCCGCCGAGGACCATTCCGCGGTCTTGCTGACCGAAGCTTTGCCGACGCCGCCGCCTAGCTCCGCCGCTTTCAACGCCGATATGACGGCATTCTCCTTGTCGTTGTTTTTCTTCTTCTTGAGATGGTAGATGTAGAGGAAGACAGCGGCGAGGAGGCCAATGCCAGCCATGTCTCCGATGACTATGCCGGCTATTACACCTGGTTTCAGGCCTTGCTGCTGCTCCCGGAGTTGCTCGTATTGTATGCGGTGCTCCCGGCGGAGGGAAGGGATATCCCTGGGGATATTCTTCGGGATGGCGGCGAGGGCTGGGGGAGAGCCGAAACATTGGGGGGCAAATCTAGCGTAGAAAGGATGGAGCAATGGTTCCTCAAAGGTTTGCCGCACAGACCAACATTGCCAGCAAAAGCCGACGCCGTTTGGTACAGCAGGCCACCGTTTGGCACCGGCCCGGTGAAGTTATTGTAAGAAAGATCCACCGTCGCATTGGCCAGAATCCTTGACCCTAACTCCGGCGGAATCTCACCGGAGAGCCTGTTAGCAGAGAGATTGAGGTACCGGAGAGCCCCGCCGGCGGCGGTGAAGTTGGAGTTGAGAGACCCATTTAATAGGTTAGACGAGAAATCCAGCACCTGGGTTTTGGCGAAACCAAGGGGGAGCACGCCGGAGAGATAGTTATTGCTTAAAGAAATCACGGTGAGGTTGGGCACGGCGGCGAGGCTAGGCGGCACAATGCCGCCGAAGGCGTTGGCCGAAAGGTTCACTGTTTGTAGGCCAGGTAGCCAGCCGAAGAGGTCGGGGAGCTCGCCGGAGAGCTCGTTGTCGGCGAGGTTGAGGAGGGCGAGCTCGGAAGCATTGAAAAGCTGCAGGGGTAGGGAGCCGTTGAGGAAGTTGCCGGAGAGGTCGAGCCGGCGGAGGTGCTGGATGAGACCAAGGTCGGGCGGGAGAGGCCCCAGTATCCGGCAGCCGGGGAGGGCAAGGGAGACGACCCTAGTAGGGTCATCGCTGACCTCACCGTCGGCGCCGGCGCAGGCGACGCCGTTCCAAGAGCAAGGGGTGGCGTCGTCGTAGTTCCAGCCATCTAGGGCCCCCACGGGGTCGGTGAGGACGGCGTACTTGAAGGAGAGGAGAAGGATGCCGTCGGAGGTAAGGCAGGCAGCTCGGTGGAAGAAGAGGTAGAGGAAGAGAAGAGGAGGCAGTGGAGGGTGGGCGGCGCGGTCATGGTCATCGGCAGCGGCGGAGGAGCATAGCTTTGGGGGAGTACGATGATGAAAAGGGGTCAGAATAAATAGTAAGGTGTGAACGTAACGAGTTAGGAGAGAGTAGTTCAACGAATCCAAATAAGGAAAGAGAAACCTGTTGATGAATGGTTGGGCGGCAGTGTGGTGACCTCTTGTATTGTGAGAAGTACGTGGCAAGATGAACCGAACCCCACCCTTTTTTCTCTTCACAACCCCTAGGCTCGGTGGATTTGTTATGTTTTTAAATTAAGGGTTATTAATTTAAATTTCTTTTGATGCTTTCTGATTTTTGTATTACATAAATGTGATAATATTAATATGAATCTTCAATTTCTATAAGAACAATTGGGGGGGGGGGGGGGTTCACAGCGAGACGGAGTTTGTTCGAAGCCTTTAAGGGTTTGGATCAAATAGATTCAATTCGCTTTAGTTTGCATTTAACTGACCTAAATTGGCTCCGTTTGCTGGTGAAACTAGACTATGTGCCTCGTGTGTATGCATTAAAAGAGAAACCACTTGAGCCTACACGCTCCTTTTTTGCTTGTGCTACATTATTACCTTATTATTTATATATTCTTAAAGTAGGAGCAGCTCGGATGTCACCCATGAACCAGTACAACTTCGCTCAAGCATACTCAACATGTTGTGTCACCCAGCCCAGCCCTGTGCTCTTCTTAAAGATGGGAGGAAATGAGGAGTATTGTTGAAAATGAATTTTTATAAACAAATAACTGAGTAGTAAATGGAAGTTTTATCTTTTTATCTTTGTTTTTAAACTTTTATATATTTATGTATCCTGTTTATTATTAATATTTGACATTTTCACTTATGTGATATTGTGGGGCTAGTTTTTGATCGTCAATGTGACAATGATCGCTCAATTGGTGTCATTTGTTGCGGTCCAGTTCCAGAAAAAACTCCAACAAGTTAGGCATTTATTTTGCCTCACACATTGTACTCTGATAGTCTTAGTTGATCATGTTTCCAGATGGTAACAAATTCATTTTTTTGGGAAACAAACTATTTCCTCTCCAAGCCGGGGGATGCATAAACCCAAAACTATTCGTATTTTTAGGAAACAAACCGATCTTTCCGTCCCCTTTGATGTTTTGAATGCTCATCAATAGAATAAATAAATGTAATATTTTTTACAAGATAGTTGAATTAATATATTGTTGGTGGACACAATTGTACAAACGAAAATGGTACGTCAACATGAGGTGCAGATTATATGACCCTTTTTTATCTCATTATATAAGCCATTTTGACTTTGTTCATGAATCCCATTTGTCGTGCCAAACAATAATTTCTTATTTTACTTTCAAAGCGAAACAACTTGATTGACTTCACATCTGTACATTTAATTAATAACAAAATTTAGCTTCACACAAGTCAAGCCATGCAATTGACTTATTGCTTGAAAACATATTAATTACTATTAAACTAAAAGAAAAGCATGCTTTAAGTTAGTATAATCTAATGTTGGAGATCCCACAAAATTCTGGCACTAAGTGATTACTCCATCCAAAAATAACCCCATACATACGTGACGGTTTCTCAAGACTTGGAGTCAGAATTAATCCACAATAATATGCGCAACTTTTTTTATCTTAAGCACAAAATGATTTATGCAAATTCTTTTATTTTTATATTTATTATTTTTTCTTCTAAAGAAATATATAACAATGAAAATTCTGAATTATTTTGGTGAAACATGGAAGTTGAGATTCTAATGCGAATCTAAGACTGCAGGCAATTAAAGATGTAACAAATGACAGAGAACGAGTAAGAGACGCAGCTCATTGACCCACAACCAATCTAGTACTGTTTATCCTCTCTTTAGTTTGCAATAAAACCCATCGGGCAGCATGGAAACAAAACTCAGTAAATTGGTTCCCTTTCTTCCTCCCCAACTTTCCTTAACTCGCCCTCCTTTCTTTCTTTAATCAAATTGACAGTGGACTGCTTCAGGTCATCCCAATCTCCCCCCATTTGGGATCTAATTTTGGCTTACATCATATGAAAGGCTACATAGATGAGTGTCGATGAGAAGTCTTTTCCATGATTAATATATTCATGTGGAAATCGACATTCATATATAAAAAAATGATAATCATATTTACAAGGCAGAAAATACATTACAGCTTTGATGGATCGATGAAGTACATAAGGTCCATACTCCAGATCCCTTTCCAACTAATAGAAGTGTAACTTAAAGGTGGTGGTGGTGAACAAATAAGGAAGGGAAGAGAACGACGTTGCGTCGATACATTTGTCATGTTTACACTGTCGAATGTTTCAGTGCTCATCACATGAGAACAATATGGAAAGATGCACTTAAATCAAAGCTCAGGGTAATTTATGCAGATGACAAGCAGATAACAACAGGGTATAGCTTAGATTTCAGGTTTTTAATTTCACAGCTCTGAATTTCTATAGTAATTCCCGCCGTGGGTAAGTAAAAATATTAGAACCGGCCATGCTTTTATAGCAGGAACTAGGTGTAAAGTATTCTCTGAATGGTCAAGGGAAAAGCTGCAGCTCCATTTCTTTAATGCTAGTTTTTCATATGACACTGCTTGATCCAGAATGGGATCAAGATCCTAAATCCATGACCTCAGATTAATGGGAATGTAATTAAATTGCATTCAGTAGAATAAATCTTTTAGCAGACAGTGTATATGAGCAAGTAAGAATCAGTTTGGATGAAATTAATTAAAATGCAGCAACTAAGAAACAAAAGCACGGCTATATGTAATGTGGTGGTCAAGACTGAAGACCGAAGACTACTGTGTTCTACCCAAAACTATGAAAAATAAATTGTGATTAAACGAAGATAAAGCCACCGCTATATTGGGTATATGTCATGGAAAATAGGTAGGTAATTCATGCATTGAGCATGAATCGTAGTAATTAAGAAAATATGAACGATCGCAGCTAGCTCTTGGGTGTCTCTAGATAGCTAGCTGGCCTTGTGACATTGTGTGGTACTGATTTGACTGTTCCAGCTAAAATAGCAAAAAATACGTAGTCTCTTTTTTCTTTCAAAGGTGAACAACAATCTTTTTCCAGGTAGGATAAACAACATCCTTGCATTGCATAGAAGGAAGTACAGCATAAAGGGAGACGAAGAAGTACTTAATAGTAAAAATGGTACTGTGCATGGTGATCTCATTCTCCATGCAGGCAGCCATGCCAGCTACTAAAAGCTCAAGCAAATGAGAAGTAGGTATGACTACTCCCCATGGGGGTTAGATATAAGACTCCCACATTTAACCTAGCAGCTTCTCGTCGCTATTATCGAAGCACCGCACTCATCTCTCCTTTCAAAAGTTCCCCTTCCCCTCTTTTCCCCCTTTCCTGCATCCTTTTATCAACCTTTTATTTTTTTCCGAGATTAGCTTCCTTTTTAACAACTCAGTCTTCTGTAAAAGGACAGTCTTTGCCTCGTTCATCTGGACGTCTAAAAGCATATGAATGTGATTCCACGGAAACAACAAATAAACTTTTGTACCGTGGCTTAAACTTAGCTTATTTTTTCTTTCAAACCATAGATTTAGCTGTTTGATGCTTATTAAATACGATTTTCGTTTTTCCAAACAAACCCTCAAATGACAGGGGAGGCAAAGAAGTCCAACCCAATCTTGTAAATAAGAGAGAAAAGCAGGTGCATTTAGTATGGGGGCCACCAATGTACGATTGTTTCCCGCTTCCCGATCATGATTAGATCAACGACACGTGGGGCCGCGAGGTCCGACGCTTTTTGACGCGGGAAAGCAGCGACGACGTCGGCTGACGTCAGTTGAATGCCGGCACGTCTCGCGGGCCCTTCTACGTGACCACGTGGTTGGCACGTGAGCACGCCTCTTTTTAACCTCCTGGCCCCGCCGGACGTGTCTGACCGGCGTTGGCGGATGGCTTGGGGACGCGTAAATCTACAATTTTTGTGGGAGCCACCTCATGTGAGAACCAGCTCCAGTAGCCAATTAGGCTTTCATATAAAAAATGTTAATCTGTAATAGCTCGTCAAAAAAAGAAGAAAAAACTTGAATAAAAATACAAATTGCAAAGTACGAAAAAGCAAACCGCTAAAATTCAGCCTCATAATAATAATAATAATAATAAAGATAATGTTAAACTTCAACGAAATGGTTTCGAACTGACGTAACGGCGTGAATCCTAACCTGCTCGGCACATCCGCATTCGCACCCTTACCAGTTTTTTTATGCATATAACGTGCCTGGGACTAGCATCCACACCTTCAACTTCAGAAATTAAGCAAAAGTCTCACAAATTGCTGTATGCCCTTCGTTTCACCAAGGAACGGCAGCTCGTTTTATAGAATATCACAATTGAATGTGTATCTAGTAATTTGCTCTGTAACTCCCTCAACATATTGCCTGGTTATGGTCATCAGTTGGCTGTCTATGAGATATATGGCGACAACATGTAATGCTTTTTTTGCAAGTTAAAATACTATCACATGGGCCTCAGAATAGGATCCACGGGAAGTGAAGGAGAAGAAATAATATCCAAAGGCAATGAGCCGAAGAGAGCATGTCAGCAACTATTTTGCATCTGTAGCTGTTCCCGAGGATTGGTGTTGATCGTACTTGGGAGGAATAGAAGGTCTCCAGACAGTGGTGCCTTGAGGATGTGTATTATCCATCAATTTAATTCCAACCTCTTCTAGCCTGGTTCTTATTCCATCAGAAGCCTTGAAGTCTTTGTTCTTTCTTGCCGAATCCCGCTCCTCAATTAGTTTTTTCACTTCTTCTTCTGATAGTTCAGCTCTGGTCAACGCCTTAGCCTTCAAATCTTGAAGCGCCTGTCAATTAATCAAACAGCTAAACAACTTGAGAGCAAAAATTCCAAAAATTGCTATGGAGAAAACTTCTCCTAAATAGCCTTGTAAATGAGTGGCCACTACCATTAAGAAAATCATTCAATGAGTAGCCTTCTAATGAAGACTCTGGGCCAAGAAATTAAGTGTCACAGACGCAGTTCACATGGCACATACATGAACTGTGAAAGATACGTAAGAGGGGAGGGAGATGAGACAGTTAAGTGTTAACGACAGAATTATTTGCTTTCCAAAAGTATACCTCCACAGTGGATGGATATGGTAAAAGCCCCAGAATTTCTAGAACAGCTTTAACTTCCGTTTCTAAGGCAATGAGATTTTGAACGATCACTTTTCGTTGCTGTTGTTGTTTACAAACCTGATACAAACAACAAGGAGAATAAAGTAGCAAATATTAAACACTAAACTATCTGAATCGATCAAATATGTTTTCTGAAGACTGTCAAAACATCAATTTTTTTCTGCATTCAAGAAAAGATAAGGTTGGAATTAGTGGCATTAAAATAACTTATTCTCCAAAGGGTAATTTGATGGGAAATACTAATAAGCTAGAGATCAATGATAAAAATGCAGTTTGGAAACTCAAATCCACTTTTTCTAAGTATTTCCTGTTTACTTCAATACGACTTCAATAGTTTCTAATCAACTTCCTTATGACCTGACATACCACTCCAAAGTCCAAAACATGATATTCAGTACAAATAATACAAAATACCAGAAAGATTACCTTCCACAAACTGGCAACATTATTGTTAATGTGTTTTAGCAGTTCTGGAAAAGAAGAAAGAACGGGAGGAGTCTGCAAATCATCTGCCATGGAACTATCAAACTCAGTTCGAAATTTTTTAAGAGATTTTTGGACATCATCCTTAATTTTACTGGACAGCTCTCCTTCTCTAAATAGGGATAAAACCTTCTCACAATCAGCCAATGTCTGCAAGCATGCTTATGTTAGAAACCAACCTCAAAACAGAAATGTATGTATCCTTATCTGCTCCATGCAAAACATAACAACTAAAGCTTCAACTCAGCAGTGAAAGCATATTATGGCAAGTAGGGACATGTTCCTACAGCTACCAAACAGAAGGTACCTGATATATATAAAAAATCCGATCTGATGCATGCTCCAGCTGATCAATCGAGTAGTTAACAGGTGAGCGGTAATGTGTAGTCATCAAAAAGTATCTCAGAGCCAGGGGATGATATTGTTTGATAACCTATATTTAAAACAAAATAGTAAGAAAAACACAGCCACACATTAAGATGATACATACAAAAAACAAAATAAATACAAGCATATTCTATCTAAGAAAATTGCAGCCATCAATTGAAAATAGAATATGCCCAATTAAATGCAGATAAAGTGAGACACCATGGCCAAAATGTTTCCAAAAGTGCTATTATTAACAAGCAGACCTAAAGTGTAGAAACGTGATCATAGAATTAAACCTTTTTTAAGTACACTTAAGTGTGAATAATGAACCCCCGAAAGTGAAGATTCATCTCAAGATAGCTTCAAGTAAATAAAAAATATAAAAAAATGCCAGCAGTAGACAAGTAAACTAGATTTTGATATAAATAAAGGTCTTTCATTCTGTACTACCAACACTTTGTCATACAATTAGATGGAAAAAGCTTGCTTTCCAACAGTCGAATATACCTCTTAAAATCTTAATATAGATTGATAAAAAAAATCAGATAAATTGAGCCAAAACATGTTTTGTAACTAAACTGAATTGCATCATGCTCAAGTGGCAAGTCTCAATGCCTCAATTTTTCATAAAGTGTTCCATGCCTATGAATACATCAAAAGCAGATGCAAAAAAACAGTAAATGATATCATTCATTTCAAGAATAGAGCACAGACTTTTCAATAAAAAATACACTAATGGTGAAAAGTTTCAGTTGCCATGCTTACATCACGAATGGTGAAAAAGTTCCCAAGAGACTTTGACATTTTGTCATTATTGACATTAACAAATCCATTATGTAGCCAGTATTTGACATTACTCTCTGCACAAGCAGCTCGACTTTGAGCAATCTCATTTTCATGATGAGGAAAGATGAGATCCTGGCCGCCACCATGGATGTCAAAGGCAGGACCCAGATGTTGTTTACTCATTGCACTACATTCAATATGCCATCCAGGTCTACCATGCCCCCAGCGGCAACTCTCCCAGCTTATTTCATCAGGTTTTGCAGACTGTCACCAAAATTAAGATTAAACAAAATATAATTATGTTAAGACTATAAAAATATAAACAGGTTCCCATTGCTAACAGCTTGAACTTCAACGAGAAGTGGTTTTTTAATAGTATCATAGTCTTATGTGAAGAACAATATTGATACAATCATGATATCAAACATATTTGACAACAAAATGAGAAAGTTGATGGTATAATCATGGAAAATCAGAAGCATTTGCGCAGAAATAGTGCTTATTTCACTGACTACAAGAAACGAATAATCTGTTCTAAATGCAATTCACACCTTCCACAGAGCAAAATCAGCGGGATTTTTCTTTCTTGTGTCAACTGAAACTCTTTCACCAGCTCTATTATCTCCCAGCTTTCTGCCGGACAAACGACCATATTCAGGAAATTTTTCAACTGAAAAGAACACGTCTCCTTCAACTTCGTAAGCAAAGCCTTTATCCTCAATCTGCTTGGGAAACCAATATGAAAAATCATACAAAGTACATTACATTAAAGCGTCCAAATTTGGAAGCCATGTCCGCAGCTCAATAAGTATCAAGAACAGAAGTAGCATAACAAATTATAATAACACAAATTAGGCAGCAGCTAATAGGATTTCCTGGAGTTGGTAAAAGTCCTCAACCTCGAAGAAAATAAGAATGACTTCTCAACTTTGCTGGATCCAGAATTTCAAGGATCACAAGGCTAGTTTGAGATCCAATTAAGATGTAACAGAGAATTGTGATGAAAAAGAGAGTAGGTAATAGGAGAAAGAATGTGGATGATTTAATTAAGAGATTGAGCAATACATTGCACTTCTCCTTTTATGCATATCAAACAAAAATAAAAGAAAACGATTCAAAAATAAATGAAACAAACTCTTCACAATTGAAATTTCAAAAGGAAATTGAATTCAAATGTTTGCGCCATTGATCATATTTATATTTCCAATCTCTCGCATATGCCACTAACCATTGATCATGTCAGCAACTAATTTAAATTAAGCAATAAAATGGTTAGATCACTAAAACATGGCAAAAACTTATTAAAAAAACCATACCTCTTCTATCATAGATATGATTTCATTTATGTGAGTAGAAACACATGGTTCACTTTTGACAGGCAAAGGCAAGCATTGTAAGGCTGCCATGTCAAGACGAAACTCTTCACAGAATCGGTGACTCAGAATCAAAGGGTCCTCCCCGATTTCATTTGCTTTGCGAATTATCTGCGTTCCAGAAAACTTTATCAAGTCAGCCCGCTTTTAAAAGGAATCTTCAACAGAATCCAGTTTATAAAAGTAAAGTAAAGGTCGAAATAAATAATTTTTTTCTAAAAAAACTAAATATAGCTCGGATTACCTTATCGTCAACATCAGTGAAGTTGCGTACATAATTCACGTCATAGCCTAAGTATTTCAAATATCTGAGGATTGGAAATGATCGACTTTTAAAATCACCTCATCATGAATGACAAGGCAGCATCAACAGAAACAGATAAAGAGAGAGAACGATGAAATAACCTATAAAGAACATCAAAGGCAACATAGGCACGCGCATGACCAATGTGGCTGTAGTCGTAAGCTGTAACCCCGCAGACGTACATGCCCACTTTTGGAGGGTCTATAGGTTCAAAAACCTCCTTTTGTTTAGTCATTGTATTGTAGACCCTGAATCCAGGCTTCCCCATCTTGAAAATAAAACAATTTCTTCAAGAACCCCCTGAATGGTGCCGCAAGGTAACACTATATATAAGCAAAATTTTCAATGGAGCCCAAGATGCACAACCTTATATACAGGTAGTTAATCTGGAACATTACGCAGTCTATATTTTCAGAGTAAAAGTGGAAAACATGGTCATAATTCGACCGCTCGAGGGATCTTGGGCGAAATTTCACCGGGTTCCCGGTTTCTGAATGTTAGCAAGAGTTTTGCTTCTCTGAGCAAAAGAGAAAAAGGAATCAGAATCTCACCTGTTCCAGGCTTCCTTTTCCCTCTGACGACGCCGCCGCCGCCGCGTTGGTGGTGCTGCTCACCGGAGATTGATGAAAGGAAGACTACGAGGGGAAGAAAAGTGGGCAAGAAATAGGTAAAGGCATACAGGTCCCAACTTACAAGGTGTCCGCTTGTCTGGTGCACATAATCATTTTTAGAGCTTTTTATGTCGGTAGAATTTTTTATATTACCCACCGGTAAAATTAAACTTAATTACTAGAAAGAGGGACAAAAAAATTAAAATTATTTAAAATATCTTTATATTAAAATTTTTCTAAAAGTACTTGAGGGGTGGCCGGATCACAATAGTCCTTAACCTAGTGGCGGTCGAAATCTCGTCACCACGATCATTGATAACTAGTTTTTTTAAACGTAATTAACAATGACATGGATTCGGCCTTGTGGAGGCCGGATCTAGCCTCCCCCGCATCCCTAATTATTTTTTTCAAATAAAAATTAAAGTCTTTGTCAACTAGGAGTGGTGACTAGTGGCAGGGGTGGCAACCGACAGCTAGATCTAGCCGAAAGAAAACAAATCACCCTCAGTTGTTATCGTGACACCGTCAAGCTTGTATTTTTAAAAAATTATATTTTAATGAAAAGATAATTTTGACATTATAATTATAAAACCCGTGACTCGAGTCAAAGTTTTACGGAAGCGAACCAGTCAGTTCAACCGTCGGTTCGAGTCGAGTCAGCTTCATGGACCGCGAACTGAGTTGAGGCCAGCTGTGAGTTATGAGCGATGAGGGTCATGTATGCTCAAGTATACGATGATAACGTCAAAAAGATGATGAAAAATAGGTTATCAAGTATATGGAAATATGCAGTATTGATTGTTATTTTTATTTGATCGTAGAATATTTTTAGGGCCGAATGACGAATTAGGACGCGATATAGGTTAGTTTGGGTGGGTTATTAGTTATAGAACATATCATTTGGATGCTACTGTGTTTGTTTGATTTTACGGGATTTTTTTCTAATTTTTCTGGATTTTTTTTAGGATTTATTAGGAGATAGTTATTATTATTGACTCGAGTCGGAGTCGGAGTCGGAGTCTAGTAAAGTTTAATTTACAAAAATATCATCGCATGCCCCTTCTGTAACACCCC
>JAURVB010012721.1:0-59259 GCA_033002965.1 Piper betle
CCCGCCGTTCCCGCGCCCCTTCCCGCCGCTTGTCGATTCTATAAAGAGGGCCCGCTACCGACCCGTCCAACCCATCCTCCGCTGCCCCCCACCCCGCCGTCCCCGCCCCTGCCCCCCCCCCCCCTTTCCTTCCCTCCCCTGTTCTCACAAAACCCGCCACCCTTGCCCCCGCCCCGCCACCGTGGGCGTCCCCTGCCCCTGCCCAGGCACCTACCCCGGCCTTGTCGCCGCCCCCGGCCCTCGCGCCGTGCCCCGCATCCCATCCCCTGTCTCCCTGCCCTTGCCGCACCCCGCTCCCGCCCCCGCCGTCGTCTGCCGCCTGCTGCCCCCCACCGGTCTAGGCCCCCGCGCTCTGCCCCGCCCCCTGCCGCCCCTCCCTCCCCAACCGTCTTCCGCCCCCGCCCCGCAACCGTCTTCTGCCCCCTGGCCCCCACCCCCTCGCCGGCCCCCGGCCCCTACCACCCCCCTTCCCACAGCTGCCGCCCCCTACCACCCCTCCCTCCCCTGCCCTTCCCACAGTTGCCGCTGCGCCCCCCACTGCCCCTTGCCACGCCCCTCGCCACCCTGCGCCCGCATCCGCCCGCACCCCCACTGACCCTTGCCCCGCCCCTCGCTGCCCTACGCCCCCATCCGAGCGCGGCCCCCCTGCCACACCTGCAACACTGCAATAACCCGTCGTGGTCGTCCCGACTCGAGTCATAAAAAAATTGACTCGGTCACATGCGAGTTTGCTAGTTTTGAACAGTAAAGTTAAAAAAAAATTTTATGAGCTTCTGTGGCATATATTTATATTTGACGGTAAATTTATATTTTCTAGGTCACAGGGAGTCGAGGTCGCCAAAATTACATCTTTCAGAATACAAAAATCAAGTTAAAGTTAAGTCTTTAAAAATATTTTGACTTAATTAAAGCATGTTTATTGCGCTTATTTTAATTGAAAATAATCTTAGGTTTTATAAATTTTATATTTTTTTAAGAATGGACAAGCTTGAAGATAAAGCATAAGAGGAAGAAGATATAAGCAAAAATATTACAACAATTTATCCTATTGTAGAAGATGAGTTCAAACCGAAGGTTGGGATGCAATTTGATTGTTTGCACGATGCACTCGATTTATACAGTAGGTATTCAAAAATATCCGGGTTTGGTATACATAAACATAGTACAAACTATCATAAGAGAACAAAAGAGTTATGGTCGCAAGTATTCGTGTGTTCTAAAGAAGGTCATTTTAGAGAAGATGAGGGAAAAAGAGAAATACCTAACAAAGGAAAAAAAGAACTCATCCTATAATAAGAGAAGGTTGTCAAGCACGCATGAGGGTAACTAAGAATAAAGAGGGCACATGGAATGTCATGTATTTCGAAGAAGGACATAGTCATGCACTCCTTACACCATCAAAAATTCAATTTCTCAGGGCACATAGGCATTACAAGTGTGCACCGAAACTTGATTGACCAATTCCGAGAGGCTAACATCAAAACTTCCCAACTAATGTCTGTGCTAGACATTCAAGCAGGTGGGGCAGAAAATATTGGTTGTACAGAGATAGATATTAGAAATGTGCAGATAAAATATAAAAAGGAGATAAAGGAAATTAATGTCCAATTATTGATGGAACACTTCGAGGAAATGAAAGAAATGAATAACTCCTTTTTTTATTGCTATGAATTGGATGATGAGGGCAGATTAAAACATTGTTTTTGGGCGGATGGAATTGCAAGGAAAAATTATCAGTTATACGTAGATGTGATCATTTTTTATACAACATATAATAAAAATAAATATTCACTGGTTTTTGCCCCATTCACTGGAGTAAACCATCACAGGCAAACAATTACATTTGGATGTGCATTTTTGTGTAATGAGAAGACAAAATCGTTTGTGTGGCTTTTTGAAACATTTTTAAAATGCATGGATGGAAGGCATCCCGGGGCAATTGCTACTGACTAAGATCTGGCAATGGATAAAACAATTAAATTGATATTTCCTTCAACATATCATCGTCTTTGCATTTGGTATATCCTTAAGAAGGAGACTGAAAAATTAGGTGCAATTGCTCACAGGAAGGAGTTTTATGAGCCATTCCACCGTTTAATTTATGGTGCGGAAAACAAAGAAGTCTTTGAATCACAATGGAGTGCACTAATGAAAGACAATTGCGTAGTGGGATATGAGTGGTTGAAATCTATATATGCAATTCATCATGCTTGGGTGCCATTGTATAGTAAAGGTATATTTTTAGCCGGTATAAGAAGTTCACAACGAAGTGAATCCCAAAAGTCATTTTACTCAAGGTATGTGAACAAAAAAAATAGCCTCATTGAGTTTATACATAAATATGAGAGAGCTATCAAAAGACAGAGATTGAGCGAGGCAAAAGAAGCATATGAAAATGCATATAAAAGCCCTAAATTAGTCACCCCATTCAATATGGAATGTACGATGGCAAAAGTTTATACTCAAAAAGTGTTTTATGAGTTTTAAGAAGAACTACAATACAGTATGGCTTGTTGCTCATCTCATAAGAAATTAGATGGGGAGGATATTAAACAGTATGATATAACATTTTGTAGAAATAGTAAAGGCTTGGTTTCACATGTTATTTACAAAGGAGCTAATAGGAGATGCACATGTAGTTGTCAGCTTTTAGAAAGTGAAGGTTTGCCCTGTTGACATTTGCTATATGTACTTAGATTGAATGAGGGGGATATTTTTCTTGAAATGTATATCATAAAGAGATAGACAATTGACATAGCAAAGGAAGTTGTTTTTGATGGTGAGGGAGTGGAACTTCATGGTGATTGTCAAAGAATGTTATTCTCAAATTGGGGAGAATTACATTGTATATTTAATCGATGGACCAAAAAGGTATATTCGTCATCTGAAAAGTTTGAACTTGCCAAGCAAAAATTGTTGGAGATAGAAAAATTGGTAGAAGATGTGGTAGATGATCGGCATCATGGAATACAACTACATCATGGAATACAAGTCCATCCACCTGCACAATCAAAGACAAAAGGAAGTGGTAAAAGATGGAAGAGTGGTAAAGAACTTGCACTGGACCATTTGGGAAAAATAGGTTGTGCCATGGTTGTAATCAACGGGGAGTTGGCCATGATAAACGCACTTGCCCTGCAATTGTATCACGGTAATGTTGCCTAATAAACCCTTCTTTTGATGTTTGTTATATATATATTTTTGTGATTATTTTCCATATTTTGTTTTTAAATATATAGGCAAAAATTTGTTCCATCTGAAAGTGGAGTCGTGGAGTCTATTCAGGGGTGTCGGCGCAGCGATGGCGATTGGTCTTGATTTTTGATTTATTTAAATATTATAAGAATATTAACTACAATCGCGACCAGGTCAATTTTTTAATTTAATATTATAAGAATATTAACTATAATCTCCGGGCGGGAAGGGGGCAGGGGCGGCTTGCAGGGCGGGGGCGAGGGCTGCGGGTCAGGACTCAATCAGGACTTAAGTTAATATTACAAAAAAAATTAAATAAAATAATTTCGTAATAAAATCTTTATTCGATCCCGACTCGAGTTAAAATAATTTATTACGGAATTATTTTATTTTTGTTAAAATTTATTTTGTAATAAAATTTTATTCAGTAATAAAGTTATTTTATAATAAAAACTTGACTCGGTCCCATACATAATCGAGTCAGGTTTTTATTACAAAATTATTTTATATTTTTAAAATTTATTTCATATTATTGACTCAATCACGACTCGAGTCAAGTTTTTATTACGATCTTATTTTTTAAAATTTTATTCAATAATATTAAATTGACTCCAGTCGAGATCGAGTCAAATTTTTTTTATGACATTATTTTATTTTTTAAAATTTATTTTGTCATATTAACTCGAGTTCGATTGAGTAAAATTTTTATTACCAAAATACTCTCCCCTATTTCTTCCTCATTTGTTTAGGCGTGCCACCCCGTGCCGGCGACCTTGCCACCAGCAGTGCGTTGGCCAACAA
The DNA here is from genome assembly GCA_033002965.1 of Piper betle. Taxonomy (NCBI): domain Eukaryota; kingdom Viridiplantae; phylum Streptophyta; class Magnoliopsida; order Piperales; family Piperaceae; genus Piper; species Piper betle. The sequence goes on from JAURVB010012721.1 coordinate 3,997, forward strand.
TGTCGCTGCCTCGAGGCTGAATGGGCCTGTTTCGAAATGTGCGACACCGGTCTTGTGTGAGACCGAATAAAGTTTTTATTACAAAATTATTTTATTTTTTAAAATTTATTTCATAATATTGACTCGATCTCGTACGAGATCGAATCAAGTATTTATTATAAAAAAATTTTATTTTTTAATTTATTTCGTAATATTGGTTCGATCTCTTGCGAGATCAAATCAAATATTTATTAAAAAATTTTATTTTTTTAATTTATTTCATAATATTAATTCGAGTCAAGGACCGAGTAAAGTTTTTATTACGTTTTTACCCTCCCTGTTCCCCCCGCTCTCTCTTGCCGCGCTACCCCACCGCCGCCACCCACGGGGGGGGGGGGGCCTGGTGCGGAGGCTGTGGTGGCCGACGAGGGCGGGGGCTGGGGCAGAGGCTGCAGCAGGACGAGGGCATGGGGTGGCCGTCGGGAGGGGGCCGGGTGCGGCCGGTGGTAGAGTGCGGTGGGGGGGGGGTTGATTGTGGGCCGTCGGATTGGGATCCGATGGCCCACAATAAGCAGCACATTGGTGCTGCCAAAATAGGGCAGCGCACTATAGTATATACAGTGCGCTGCCTATATATACTATATATATATATATATATATATATATATATATTACTTGAATATAAAATATTCGAATAAACCTATTTGGGATCTGTGTCCAAACGTTATGAAATTTTACTTTTACATTTATTTGAAGTGATCAACAAGACCTATATCTGATTTGATTGGATTTAAAAAATGCCACATGTTTGAAAATAATATAAATTTTCATATAAAATATAAGAAAAATAAAACATTTTTATTTATTATTAAAATAGATTTTGAAAATATCAATTATTTGGGCTGGATACATATTAAATTGCCACAAACCTCCACACACTTGTGGCGGTTGTTTCCTAATGAACTGCTGACGTAAGCGAATGGTCATGCAGATCATGGCAGGTGTCACGGGGTTGTTTTATGGCCCAAAATTTTTCGACCTAAAACCCTGCCCGTGCGGCGTATTCCCCTCCTGGGAACACCAGCCTACTTCCACACGCACGCGGATACCGCTATTTGTCGCGGCACGATGAAGGTTGGCGCGCTCGTGAAGACTCGTACACCCGGCTAGCACCACGCACCCAACTGCCCACAGCGCTACTTGTGTGGCTACCGGTACCGATCACCAAGTTCCAGCGTATGCAGCGGCACGCTGCGGCACACGCACCAAGCACCGTAGTATGTCTGCCCCAAGTACCGGTCACCCACACCCGATACGCACTAGACTCGGAATCACAGTCCAGCGCCTGGTTACCAAATTCGACAATCACACTACTAATTACGGGAATCCACCCAACCTTTATTTCAATCTTGAACAAAGTATTTACAACTTGGTAAGTTGTTTCACCACACAGGCAGAATCCACCGCCTACTCCGGACTCGGGAAGACTAGGAACAACCGCCAAACCCTAGCTCCCTGGGCGCCCTGCAATCACTCCCGTGACAGCAGGCTCATCTATTATCTTCCAGAATTTATTTAAAATCTGATACAAGTCATGAATATAATCTAGCTATGATCTATACACCCCAGATTCTTTACATTCAAGAAAAATCTACTTAGAAACCATCAAGAGAAATAAACCACGGTTGGTGCAGGCGACCAAGCACCCCTCGGTGGTGGCCATCGGCACCGACAACTCCCTGCCATCAAGCACTAACGGCCTGGCAATCCCCACCGAAATCTGGACATAAGCCAGTGGCGTCTCTCAACACTGGCCAAGGATGGAGTCGTAGTCGAACCCGTCTAGTGGCAGGCCGCCCAGGGACCGCTCGGCGGCAACCTCCACCGCTTGGTGGCAGATCGACGCAGCGCAGCGGCAATCACCCAGCAGGGCCTCCAAGGAGTAGGAGGGGATAGTGCCAGAGACGAAATCAACGACAATGTCTGCATCCTTGCCGGTGATTTTGGGCGGCAGGGCTGTGGCGGGGATGAAATCGTCGGGGCGGGAGATGAAGGTTTGGACGAAGTCAATGCCAAAGAAGTCAAAGGAGATGTTACCAAGGTCAAGAAGCCCATATATGGTCTGTTTTATTTTATTTTATTTTATTTTTTATTTAAAAAATAAAAATAAAATTTTTCATCATTTACAAATATTTTTTCTTCGCTTTGGGTTGTCATGTTTTTCAATTGCGCACTTACTAAGAAATAAATATTTTTTACCATCAAATTTTTCTAGTTAAGACTATAGTTTTAATTACTATATTGTAACCCAAATTTTCAAGTGGCATGATTTACTACAATTTTAAATGTGTTTTGAGTAGGTAAGTGATATTATATATATTATTATATTATATTATTGAGTAGAGTTCGAATCAGCTACTAGTCGAATTCGAGTTATTACAGAGTTAAATCGAGTCAAACATTACCTTATTCAAACTCGACTCGTAAAATTCGAAGATTTAAATGTCGATGAGTTAGTTCGCTTAATTAGCAACCATACTTTTAGCCCTTCTTCAGCCACCTAATTTTAGTTGCAATTTATGCACCTAACAACCATTTCATGGTAGCGCATAGGAGCAAAATTATATATATATATATATATATATATATATATATATAGAGAGCACACACCTAAACCCCCACCCCCGCGCGCTCCCACCTGGCACCCTCCGGGCCTCCCACATCACACCCGCCCGCGACCCCTCGTCACAGGGCCCGTGACCGGCAGTCCTAGCCAACGTTTCTAGTCTTGGCCCGTTGCGGCAGCCTAGCCAACGTTTCTAGTCTTGGCCCGTTGCTAACCCCAGCCCACGACCTTTTTGGCCAGTGACCAGCAGCCTAGCCAACGTCCCTAGTCCATCCCACTCGTGGCCCGTGACCACCAGCCTAGCCAACGTCCCTAGTCCATCCCACCATCTAACACGGAACCAGGTCGGCTCTGATACCATTTGTAACGACCCAGCCCAAAGTGCAACGTAATGGGCCAAGTCATTTCTTTAAAATGGGTACCCCGGAAGTTAAAGATCTATAGTCCATTCCCACTTATAAACAGGATCTTCTCCCAGTAGGTATTAGATGTGGGACTAAGTTGAGGGATCTCACAATCCACCCACCTTAGGAAATTTCGTCCCCGAAATACCTATTCTTGGCTTGTTGCTAGCCCAAACCAACGACCTTACGAAATACCTATTCTTGGCTTGTTGCTAGCCAAACCAACTGACCTTTCGTCCGTGATCGGCAGCCTAGCTAACGTTTCTAGTCTTGGCCCGTTGCTAACCCCATCCCACGACCTTTTTGGCCCGTGACCGGCAGCCTAGCCAACGTCCCTAGTCCATCCCACCATCTAACACAGAACCAGGTCGGCTTTGATACCATTTGTAACGACCCAGCCCAAAGTGCAACGTAATGGGCTAAGTCATCTCTTTAAAATAGGTACCCCGGAAGTTAAAGATCTGTAGTCCATTCCCACTTATAAACAGGATCTTCTCCCAGTAGGTATTAGATGTGGGACTAAGTTGAGGGATCTCACAATCCACCCACCTTAGGAAATTTCGTCCCCGAAATGCCTATTCTTGGCCCGTTGCTAGCCCCAACCCATGTCCTTTCTAGCCCGTGACCGACAGCCTAGCCAACGTTTCTAGTCTTGGCCCATTGCTAACCCCAGCCCATGACCTTTTTGGCCCGTGACCAGCAGCCTAGCCAACGTCCCTAGTCCATCCCACCATCTAACACGGAACCAGGTCAGCTCTGATACCATTTGTAACGACCCAGCCCAAAGTGCAACGTAATGGGCTAAGTCATTTCTTTAAAATGGGTACCCCGGAAGTTAAAGATCTCTAGTCCATTCCCACTTATAAACAGGATCTTCTCCCAGTAGGTATTAGATGTGGGACTAAGTTGAGGGATCTCACAATCCACCCACCTTAGGAAATTTCGTCCCCGAAATGCCTATTCTTGGCCCGTTGCTAGCCCCAGCCCACGTCCTTTTTGGCCCGTGACCGGCAGCCTAGCCAACGTTTCTAGTCTTGGCCCATTGCTAACCCCAGCCCACGACCTTTTTTGGCCCGTGACCAGCAGCCTAGCCAACGTCCCTAGTCCATCCCACCATCTAACACGGAACCAGGTCGGCTCTGATACCATTTGTAACGACCCAGCCCAAAGTGCAACGTAATGGGCCAAGTCATTTCTTTAAAATGGGTACCTCGGAAGTTAAAGATCTCTAGTTCATTCCTACTTATAAACATGATCTTCTCCCAGTAGGTATTAGATGTGGGACTAAGTTGAGGGATCTCACATCGGCCGTCCCCTGCCTCATCCACCCCCCTTGCTACCCCCTGCCACTGCCTGGCCTGCCGCCCCTGCCCCCCCCCCCCCACCCACATGCCGTCCCCTGCCACCACTCCCCAGCTGCCAACCCTACCCCGCTGCCCCCGCCCTCCCGTCCCCCCCCCCCCCGCCCTCCCCCCCACCCACATGTCGTCCCCTACCATCGCCCCCCAACCACACATGCCACACCCTGCCCTGCCACCCCCTACCGCCGCCCCCCCAAGCCCGCATGGGGGGGGATGAGGGGGATGGGGTGATTATAGGCCATTGGATCAGATCCAACGGCCCATAAAGGGCAGTGTTGATTCACTGCAAATATGGGGCAGCGCATACCAGCACTGCCATATAAAAAAGGAACTCAAAGTTTGGCTCTATAAAAACTAAAAAAATTGACCAGTTGAAATGAAATAAAAATAAAAACAACAAAACAAATTATTATAATATATAATTAGAGTTTATCTTTAAAATTATAATCTATCTTGAATATATCATATCATATAATTATAGTATATATCATTATTTAATTAGAATTTATCTTTAAAATTAAAGTCCATGTTATCTAAGTTAGCTGCACATTATGGGGCATCTTGCTTAGTAATAATAAAATGAGGAACTAAGAAAGAGGAACCAAAAACCGGCCTCTAATTAAAATTAGGAGATTCTACCAATCAACATAAAAGAAAATTATAAAAAAATTATTATAATCTTTCTTCTAATTCAATTAGGGTCTATCTTTGAAATTAGAATTAATCGAAATCTATCTCTAAAATATTAGATTATATAGATTATTGCATTATTCAATGAAATTTTGAATAAGGTGTCCATGGCGCGATATCTTGCCTAGTGTATATTAATTTTTTGGGACCTAGTATATATTAATTGATGGGACATAGAAAAAACTAGCCATTCTTCTTGTGTAGTGCTAAAATGCTATAAATCATCACATTAATATTGTTGAGTCTTTGAATAAATTTGCCCTTCTTGATGGCTTGGACTGTAAAGGGACTAACTGAGGTCCATTTTTACAAGAGAAGGCTTTAATGGTAAAACTTTTGTGCATAGAGAGAATATTGTCGTCGATTTGAATGATTCAAGGTTTTTAAGAGAAGACAGCAATGCAATGATAAAAAAATTCTTTGATTTTAATCCTATGTTTTTCTCTTCCATATAAAATTAACATTAATATACATCATGTGCTGCAAATTATGATGAAATTTCATAAGAATTGTTAATATTAATATAATTACCTTATTTGAATGGTAAACACTTACAAATTCAAGATGAAAGCAGAAGGAGAAAGCAAACAATGATTAGAAAGACATAAATTTTCTTGTGCACCTCTATGTTGAGAACCCTTTTGACAAAAACAAAATCAAAATACTCACAATTTAGTCCACACATTAAAAAGGCAAACAAATTAAAAATGTGTTAATCAAGCTCCATTTTAATTTGTACTTTCATTTTCCTTTCCCCCTTCTCTTTCACCTCCTTCCTCTCATTTGTTGTCTATCTTCACCCTTCTTTTGACATCACGACCATTAGAAGAACACAATCATGAACAGCACTAATGCAATTAATTAGCACTTTTTGCCGATCTTGCAATCGAGTGAGCCGGCATAGCGAGTTAGCCGTGTCACATACGTGCCTGGCTTGGCTTTGATAAAGTCCATCCTCGAAAGGTTCGGCCTCTTCCTCGGCGAGCCCGATTGTCGGAAGAAGGCGCCGTTCAACATAAGGTCGCCCTCCGACCTCCATTGCCACCGCATCCATTCACCTTCTTGTGCATAGTCCCTCTTGGTTATCTGCATTGTATTGAATCAATCATATTAATTTAAATGCAACTGATGTTGAAGAATCAGCGCAAAATAATTTAATATTTTTCGAACCTCTTTGGCAGCTAGGTTATGAGAAGCAATGTAGCGGTTGCCCTGGCTGATAATAGTGGGGTGTTGGCTACCACCAAGAGCATACATTTGCCAATGAGTGTAGTCATTGTTAAGGACATGGAAGAAGCCCCACCTGCACCTGGGCATTCTCTGAATCAAACCCCTACCAAAGTGGTTGAATGCCACAGTTACTTGCATTATGGCATCCTCAGAGTTGGAGTCACTAGCCCCCATGAGCATAACCTCATTGTGCTTAGTGAAATGGTTGTTGGAAATGGTGATGGCAGTGGACCCTTCTATTACATCAATTAGCCCATCCTTGCAGTTGGACATGGAAAGATGGTCCACCCATACATGGTGGGAACCGAATATGGACACTCCGTCTCCGTCACTGCCGGTCCGAAAGCCGAAGTGGGATGGGGAATCGCGGATAAGACCGCCGGACCCGGGGTTGACGCCGTGGATGTGGAGGCCGTGGATGATCACATTCTTGATGAATTGGAGGGTCAAGCCGGCCCCGCCGGTGATGTGCACGTTGGCCCCGCGGGCATCGATTGTCTTGTGGCTGTTCATGAGCAGTTCCTCGTTCAACCGGATGACCATGTCCCGGGCGAAGATGATCCACAAGGGCTCGTTTTGGATGACGGCGTGGCGGAGGGTGCCCGGCTTCGGGTTCACCATGTCGTTGTCCGATCCGTCAGTCACCACATAGAACCGGCCATACTTGCCGCCAACCGTCCTCCGACCAAACCCTAGGACACAATTCGCCAGCTGCTTGCGGTTGTGGGCCCAATTCGACCGGCAGCGCCAGCATCGATCAATAGGGTTTGTAGCCATGCATGGGCCTGTGTGCCTCCTCAGTTCCCTCCGTGTGCTATTCCTTGACATGGCCCTACGCACACATAAACCACCCGTACAAAATTTAAGAACTTTCAATAAACATGCATTTCGCTTGATTCTAGATTAACAAAAATCGGCAATTTGATGCCGAATCTAGATGTTATTAAATTGCAATTTTGAAAAAATAACAATTTTATGCAACACTTACAAATTAACGTAGTGGTTAATGTGGGAAGTGACCTCGTCGGGATCGGACTCATAGGCCTCGAGGGCGCCGACGCGAGCCTCCTCCCGCCGCTGCCTCCAGTGGTCGTCGAATTTTCCGATGTGGGCACGGGCAAACGTTGCCACCGCGACCAGGCACAAGGCCACAACCAGAAAAGAGCGAGTTCTAATACCTTCCATGCTAGGATGCAATAATGCTCCCAATGAAAAAAAATTTTTAGCACCCTATAAAAATACAGAGACACGACGTATTGGGTGGTAGAGAGGCAAAGGTCTGGACGTTGGTAGGAAGAATTACGCCTCAGAGACAACACCAGACCCCAACCAAACCGAACCCCAAGAAAGGATTCTTACAGTAAAGTGGTCATGGCTGGCTTGGTTTTGGCATGGGCATTTGGAATATAAGGGGAGAGGAAGGCTTTATAGATAGAAATTGGTGTGTTAAAAATGGTGGGCAGGGAAGCAAGAAGGGAGGAGAGCCTCTCATGGCTGCCAACTACAAACACCCTTGTTATTGCACCGGTGGACAAACTGTCTCCCCTCCCCAGCGTTGATCATGTAGATCAATTTGCCCTTTATAGCAGTGGTGCTTGCAAAATTGACCCCCTCCCCCTCCCCCAAGACATACCACATATTTTGCAATTGCTATTGTTAGGTGGTGTGGTGGTGTTGAACCAGCTAGACCAGGATCAAGGCCATGTTCATTGTTCAATGAAAAGGAAGATGACCCAGATTGAGATTTAGTGTGCAGATCGATTTCTGGTGGTTGTGAAGTGAATCAGGATTAGATAGAGAAGAAATGGAGCAAAAGGATGATAGGTTTGTATCTGAAAGAGGAAAGAAAGAAAGGTGGGCATTGGAGATTAATGGGGAAGAAAATTTTGTGCCTAGTTTGTTTCAGATTCATTGCTTGGAAAAAGTATGGTTGAGATCATCAACATCTATTACCAAGTTTCCAACCTATAAAGAGCAATTTGTTGTGGAGCTTTAGATTCAACAACACCTTCGTCAACCAAGTCTATGCAATATAGATTTTATCAAATAGCATTGGTGATGAAGATTGAGAGTTAATGGTGCAATGGAGATGCATGAAAGAGTTGTCTAACTTGGATTTGTTTGAGCCAAATTCTTCTATTTGGATTTTTAAAATATCAGTAAAGATCAAACAAAGACTGCTTAAAAGTCACATATGTAAAATATAATTATTGGCTTTATTTATCCATCGATAAAGAGCACTATATATTAAACAAATATAGTTTAATGGTGCAATGGAGATGCATGAAAGAGTTGTCTAACTTGGATTTGTTTGTGCCAAATTCTTCTATTTGGATTTTTAAAATATCAGTAAAGATCAAACAAAGACTGCTTAAAAGTCACATATGTAAAATATAATTATTGGCTTTATTTATCCATCGATAAAGAGCACTATATATTAAAGAAATATAGTGCGCTTTATATCTAGGAAAGCTCTCAGAGATATAGACTCCCAATAGCAACAGCTAGTGCTATAACAATCATCAAAGAAATGAAATATTTGTAACATTGTGCACCTCTCTTTGATTGTTACCATTCTATCCTCCTTTTTATCTTAAATACCAATATATATATATATATATATATATATATATATATATATATATATATATATGTAAGCGCACATGCAACGCAATTTTTGGTGGCCGTTGGATCGAAATCCAGCGGCCACCAATCTTCTATAGATTTTCCCTCCCTCACTGCCCCCCGCCACCGCCGCCGCGACCCCGCCTGCAACCCTCCGCAGTCGCCCCGCAGCCCCCCGCAACCGCCTCCCCGTCCGCTGCCGCGACACCCGCCCGCAGCCCTCCCCACACCTGCCCTATTTCCCCCTGCCCCCTCCGCCGCCACCCCCTCCGCCGCCACCCCTTCCGCCTCCCGCCCCCTGCCCACAGCCGTTCCCCCCCACCTGCCCTGTGTTCCTAACTCGAGTCAATTTTATGAAATAAAATTTTAAAATAAAATAATATAAAGTAAAAATTTGACTCACTCCTGACTCGAGTCAAAATTATGAAATAAATTTTAAAAATAAAATATAATAAAATAAAAACTTGACTCACTCTTGACTAGAGTCAATTTTATGAAATAAATTTTAAAAATAAAATAACATAAAATAAAAACTTGACTCATTCCCCTACTCAGTCCCTGACTCGAGTTAATATTACGAAATAAATTAAAAAATAAATTTTTTTATAATAAATACTTGATTCGATCTCGCACGAGATCGAGTCATTATTCATGGAAATAAATTTTTAAAAAATAAAATAATTTTTGTAATAAAAACTTTATTCCGTCCCACACAAGACCGGCCAGCACATTTCCCAGCAAGCCCATCCAGCCCCAAGGCAGCGACATTATTTGCCAGCGGGCTGCCAGCGCGCAAAGTCGTTGGCACGGGGTGGCACGCCAAAGCCTCGGATGCACGAATCGGCCGGTTCTGTGCCGAATTAACCGTTTTAAATCGGATCGGCGTCGCGCCGATCCGATTTCTGGGGCCGACTCGGTCGAGTCGGCCCCGAATCCGGGTTATGAATCGGCGATTTTCGGCCGATTCCGACCTATTTAACTCAGAATCGGAATCGGCCGATTGAAATTGGAATCGGTTTTTACAAAATTATCAAAATACCCTAGGTATGATTTTTATTAAATTATTTAAGCATGGGTAAAATGGTAATTTGAATTTTAAAAACCTAAAATCAAACCCCTCTCCCCCGATTCCACCGCCGCGTTAGCTCCTCCGCCCTCCACCGCACTTCCGCCGTCTGACCTCAGCTCCGTCCAACCACGTCACCGTCGCCCGATTCTGACCTCAGCTCCGCCCTCAGCCGCGATTCTGCTGCCGACGCTGCGCCCGATTCCGAACTCTGTTTCTGCCGTCCGACGCTCTCCGCCACGATTCTGCTGTCCGACGCTACGCCCGACCTTCTGACCACCCCATCGCCGTCCGACGCTGCGCCCGATTCCGAACTCAGCTTCGGCCATCTGACGCTTCCGCCGCGCTTCCGCCGCGATTCCGCCATCCGACGCTCCTCCCAACCTTCCGACCACGCCACCGCCGTCCGACCTCAGCTCCCGTCCGGCCACGCCACCGCCGCCCGATTCCGACCTCTAGCTCTGCCCTCCGCCGTGCCTCTGACCGAAAATTTGGGTAAATTTAGATTTTTTATTGAAATTGAATATTGTGATGTGCAAATTGTTATCTATGATGTTCTAAGTTGGCAAATTATTATATAATTATGTATTTCAGGTATTTTTATACTGAGTTGGAAAATTTTTGTATATGACAAATTTAGACCGATTCAACTGAACCGATTCCTAGCCGATTCAGACCGATTCTGATTTTAATTCCGATTCCCTGGAAAACAGATTCCAATTCCGATTCCGATTCCGATTCATGCAACCATGGCCAAAACAAATGGGAGAGTATTTTGGTAATAAAATTTTACTTAATTGGACTCGAGTTAAAATAATCCCGACTCAACTCGGTCCCACATGATCAGAGGTCACGTTTTTATTACAAAATTATTTTATATTTTTTAAATTTATTTCATATTATTGACTTGATCCCGACTCGAGTTAAGTTTTTATTACGAAATTATTTTTTAAAAAAATTATTCAATAATATTAATTTGAATAAATATTTTATTTTATAATATTTTATTTTATGGTTTTGTATTTTTTTATAATATTTTATTTTATGGTTTTGCATTTTTTAAAAATTAAAAATTATTGTGAAATAAATTAAATATATAAAATAATATTTTGTAATCTGACTTCAGTCGAGATCGGGGAGACGACGCGAGGGGGGTAGGGGGAGACAGCGCGGGGCGGGGAGGGCGAGCGGCGGGAGGAGGGGTCGGGGGCAGCAGGAGAGGCAGGGCCTGTGCCAGTGGGGGGCAGGGGGCAACGGGTGTGGGGGGCGGGGGCAGGGTGTGGGTGGCGACAGGGAGGTGGTCGGCAAGCAGCGGCATCAGCAGGGGGCGAATCAAATTTTTATTTTATGTTATTTTATTTTAAAATTTTATTTCATAAAATTGACTTGAGTCAGGAGCACGTTTTTATTTTATTATATTTTATTTTTAAAATTTATTTCGTAAATTTGACTCGAGTCAGGAGAGAGTCCAATATTTATTACGAAAATGCCATCGCTCCTTCTTTCCCCTTGTGTTTTGTCGCGCCACCGCCGGCGGTGGGCGGGTGACGCCGGTGTGGAGGTAGCCAAGGCAGCAGACGGTGGGGAGGAGCTTAGTCGACTGGCGGGGCGGCGGCGGGGGTGGGGACGAAATGGGCAGCCGGGGCCGAGGGTGGCGAAAACAGGGCAGGGGCGGGCGGGGTCGCGGCGGGGGTGGGGCAAAATAGGCGGCGGGGGGCGGGGAACCGGGCAAGGGGCGGGCAGGGGCGAGGCAGCGGAGGGGGCAGGGGAAACAAGGCAGGTGGGGGGGAGGGTTGCGGGCAGGGGCCGGGCAGGGGGCGAGGCGGCAGGCAGAGGGGCAGGGGGGGAAGGCTGCGGGCGGGGGTACACGACGGCGGGCGGGGCAGGGGGAAACAAGGGCAGGTAGGGGGGAGGGTTGCGGGCAGGGGCGCGGCGGCGGACGGGGCGGCGGTGGCAGGCGAGGCAGCGGTGGCGGCTGCGGGGGGCATGGGCTGCGGAGGGCTGCGGGCGGGGGTCGCGGTGGTGGCGGGCGGGGGCAGTGAGGGAGGGAAAATCCGTAGAAGATTGGTGGCCGTTGGATTTTGATCCAACGGCCACCAAAAATTGTGCTGCATGTGCGCTGCCATGCTTGGCAGCGCACAGTAGAACATCCCTATATATATATATATGATAATATAGTATAAAATTTGAGCATTCATAATATATGTAAAAGAAAAAAATTGCACAATTTTGTCAATATTGCTAGGAACTTTATTAGAAAATAGTAGCTAGCATGGATTTTATTGGTTCTTTCATGGCAATTGTTGATTGTGTTCCGTAATAATTATTAAATTAAACCTAATCAGGGCTATAACGGATAGTTTGTACTTTTTAATCAATATTTTTAAGTATATGTGACTAAGTTTAACGGGTTTATTAATTATTAAAACCATTAGTATGCAATTTATGAAAGACTTAAAATGGTTGTGTAATTAGGCAGCGTGGGGAACCTCTAACTACCATTAAAGATAAAAGTCATCCCAATTTAGATGGCTCATGTTAGAATTAAGAGCCCTCAATCAACTCCCATTCACATTAAGGGGGTTGGTAAGGTTTAACTTTAGGCTAAATAATAATAATAGTTAAATTAGAGGTCAAAACAGTCAATTCCTTGTAAGCAAAGACGTACAGAACTGCCTCTGCTCTATCAGTTTGGAAAGTTGGTGCTGGCAGACTGGTAGACTCTGAATCTTTGCTGGTGACTTTGTGTGCCACCGCCGGCGAAACCGCGCGCCCATGAAACCCAGAAGCCCCAACCCCAACCTCAAGCTTTCCCTCCCTTCCACCGATGAGCAATCTCTTGCCAACTTCTTGTATTGTACTTCCGAGCTGATCTCCTCCTTGTCCTGTTTTTTGCTACTTCATTTGTGACCGTTTTGTTTGTTTTCTTGTGCTTGGAATTTGTTGGGTTTGTAGGAGTAACAGTGGGACATTCAAGTATGGTGACCTTTTGATTAACAAAGATGGTCTTCGAATTGTCTCTCAGAACGATGAGGAAGAGGTGGATTTTTTTTTCATTTTTCTTGTTTTGTTTTTTTTTCTCTATTTTTTTTAAAATAAAAATAAAAATTCTTATCAGTTGGCGTTACTTGTACAGATTTTTGTTGCTAGTTCGTGTGATCAAAGAGAATATTTTAATGCATGTGTAAAATATGCTAGTAGAGGACTAAACCCAGTTAGTTGTCTTTTTAGATCTTAATTTTTACAGCTTAAATTCAATATTTTTTGTCTGTTGGTTGTAATGTTATCTGGATTCGTGCTGCTAATTGGTGTGTGATCAAAGGGCACAATATGATGCTAGTGTAACATATGATAGTGGAATGTACTAAATCCAAATAGATGTGTTGTTTGATCTTTAACTTTTACAGCTTGAACTGGATGCTTCTCTCCACTGGTTGTGGCATTTTATGGATTCTTGGTTGCTTGTTGGTGTGCTTAAAAAGCATGATTGATACTAGAGAACTAAACCCAGTTATTGGCCCTTGCTTGTCCTCGTGGATAAGTGTGTTCTAGATCTTTAATTGTCCAAGCATGAATTCAATGCTTCTTTATAGTGGTTGTAACATCGTCTTAGGATGCAACTATTCACTGTATTACAAAGTAGGGTTAAAGGTTTATTATATTGGTTGGGAGCTATTGTTTTTATAATTGAGGAGCTAACATTGACAATTTGATAGATTGAAGGTCTTCCTTAGAAGGCTGAGTTTGCTAGATATTCTATCTAATATTGCCTCTCGGAATGAGGAGGACAATGTGGAGTTTGCCTTTTCTCCCTTTTTTATTTCCTCTCAGTTTCTGTTAATAGTTTGGATTGTTGTTGCTAGTTGGTGAGATCAAAGAGCATAATTTAATGCACGTGTAAGTGTAGCATATGATGGTAGAGGACTAAACACCATTAGCTGTCTTTTTAGATCTTTAACTTTTACAGCTTAAATTCAATAGTTCTGTCTATTAGTTGTGACTGTCTGAAGATGAAATTACTTAAAGTATTACAAGGCAGGGTAAATTGTTAACTGTACTATTTGAGAGCTCTTTGTTGACATGTTTTGAAGAGGTATTATTCTCAGTTTAGTAGATACTTGATCTACGAAAGAAATATAGCCGACCTAGGGCAAAATTAAACAAAGAACTCTGATCATTCATCTCTGGAAAGTGGATATAAATACCTCAAGCATATTTTTAATGGACCATCTGATGGCTGATCAATAACCCTGATAAATTTTGATTGTTAATAACAAGAACATTGGACACATACTAACAGCTCAGACAACCCTAAGATTAGGTTCAGAATAGAGTTATTCATCTAAGTTCATTTTTATGTTGTGTGATGAAGTGGTTCGGGGGCATATGCAAGCTCTTATGCGATCTACCTTTCTCTTTGTATGATAACTTAGATAAGGTCGGTTTATACAGCTAAATGCACATTTTTATTGCCAATTTCCATCACATATTCATGATGATGAATCTGTTGAATCATTCAGTTGGTTTTAATTCCTTCTTTTTCCAGTAGGTCATCCTTGTAACACCGTCTGACAACCATCTGGCATTGGCAGACTTCGATTCTGTCAAAGTGATTGGGAAGGGAAGTGGTGGTATTGTGCAACTTGTATGCCATAAGTTCACCGGGCAGTTTTTGCAGTTAAGGTCGGTTCTATATGGGGATAACTGATTTCCTATAACTGTTGGTCTTTGACATTCCACTGCAAAACACGTGGATGCTTGGTTCTGTCTTGGAAGAGAATAGTATTCTCATAATGTTAGGACCTTATATTAATGCTTCATTTTAAGAGTGTGTGAAGTAAGAATGGTCTCAATCCTCTATGGGTGACATTTATTTATCATAATTATTCCTACTAGTTTAGATGATGTCTTCATGATTCTGTGGCTCTCAATTTCCATGTCTCTTTCCTCAAAAGCTTATGCATTATTCAAAATTTTATCAAATATGGTTAAACAATGGCCTTTTCTTTTGTACATGTAGGTTATACAGATGAATATAGTGGAGAATGTTCGAAAGCAGATAGCTCAGGAGCTGAAAATTAATCAGTCATTTCAATGTCCTTTCATTGTTGTCTGTTACCAATCATTCTATGATAATGGCGTCATTTCCATCATCTTGGAGTACATGGATGGTGGTTCTCTTGCAGATTTTCTCAAGAATGTTAAATCGATACCCGAAGAATATCTTGCTGCTATTGCTAAGCAGGCAAGTTCTTTATATAACATTGCATCAATTTTTTGACTTCCTTAACATAACTAACTTCACTTGACCTAGATGCCATCGTCTTGGCTCTTGAGTTTTCTGTGTGAAATTTTATTTTTGCAATAAATATTTGAAATTGTATAACAATTCTGGAATGGATAACAATCAATATTTCTTCTTCTTTACAGGTTCTTCAAGGTCTAGTGTATCTTCACCATGAGAAACGTATTATTCATAGGGATCTAAAACCCTCTAATATTTTGATAAATCATAGAGGAGAAGTCAAGATAACTGACTTCGGTGTGAGCGCAATATTAGCAAGCACCTCGGGTCAACGTGATACATTCATTGGAACGTACAGTTACATGTCTGTAAGTGTAGTCAGCTGCATGAACACTGTTTCCACTAGTTCTTCCAATATCTTGCCAAATTTGGTGGAGCATAATTTTTTTTCTTTGAGTTGATTAAGTAGAGTTTTTGTCAACAGCCTGAGAGAATAGTCGGGGAACATATGGTTATAAAAGCGACATTTGGAGCTTGGGTATAATTCTTCTGGAGTGTGCAACTGGATTTTTCCCATATTCACCACCTGAAAGTAGGGATACATGGATAAACTTCTACGAACTTTTGGAAGAAATAGTTGACCATTCACCACCTTGTGCACCATCTGACCAATTTTCACCAGAGTTCTGCTCGTTCATTTCAGCCTGGTAAAGTTGGATCTCAAAAACCTTAGCTTCATCGTCGTCAGATGTAGTATTTTTACCATTAATAGATCTCTTTGGTGGCAAGAGGACAACTGGCTGTTAAATTTTTCTACTGCTTCTAACCATTGGATGTTCTGTTAATCGGTGACATTTGTGTATGTGATTTTTGCGTCTGGATCCACTGTAGCTCTTTTGTTCTGGTTGGTCTTGTTAGTGGACAAAGATATAATTTGTTGTTTAGCTCACAAAGATATTTCTGAAATGACACTGTTCTCCCTCTGCTGTTCGTCCCTCATGCTTAATAAATAACAAGGAAACGCTTTATATATGACAGTGTTCAGAAAGACCCAAGTTGTAGAAAATCGGCACGGGAGCTTTTGGTAATCTTACAATTCTGCCTTATTCTCTGTGTGGCATGTAATATTCCTATGTGATGCATTTTGTCTGACTTAATTTATGTTTCAGAATCATCCTTTTCTGAGCCTATATGGAGACCTAATGGTCGACCTCGCTTCTTACTTCAGGATTTCAGGGTCACCACTTGCTACCTTTGGAACTTCTTCTATTTGGTAATCTTTTAAGTACATGATTAAGCATTTACTACAAGCCATCTTCTTTATCCTCGTATTTTTTCATACAGATTGTACTGCTACTTAATGTTCTTATTGCTTAGGTTTGGTGTATATATATATATATACACACACAAAAGCTTTATCTTTTCCTTGACCCAGAATCATTCTGATATTCCAATATGTGATTGTATATCGTTCCTTGTGCAGAGACTGAAATGGTTGCACTTTGAAATGATGCAGACTTGAGGGCACACAGCAGACTTTTCGATATTTTGTACTAACAACTCCACAATGGCACAACATACAGATGAATTGATGTTAAGTTTCTTCATGCATCAATCTGTTACTGTTAATATGAACATGTATCTTGGTTTGGCTTTCTCATCTACACTAACTAATTCTTAGCTAAGAGGTTGAAGACTTCAATTTTTGAAATTAGAAGGGATTGACGAAACTGCAGCAGCCATGGACAAAGTTTAGAAAGAGAACTAGCAAGGCAGGAAATGTATTTTACCCATTGGTGTCATGGTGTGCATTGTATAATTATTGTTTGAGCTCATGCTGGCTCAAGCCTTTGATGCTAAGTTTCAAGATCAAGAAAGACAAAGAAGGCTATTTAGAAAAATAAGCTGGAGTTTGAAGAATGGTGAGATTTTTGGTATAGTATATGATTGAGTGCAAATATAAGGTTTTGGAAAATGATTTTTACTTTCTTTTTGTCAACCTTAATTTTTCAAGAAGAAATTAGAAATTAAGAAAGAAAAGTCCATATTTGTGGAATTTTGGCACAAGGGGAGATCAGTAGTTTAAAAACTCGGGATTCGAACTTGTCTAGGCATGTAGTCAACTTGGAGCCAAAATCCAATCCTACTTGGAAGTCGTTTGGACTATTTTTTTAATTTAGTAAATAAAATGTTCAATGAAATTAATATATATTGTTTTTTTTCACACTAAAAATTGATATATTAATAATTTACATAACTTCCAGAATAATTATTTTGTTAAATTAAAAGAAAATTAATATGTTCCATAATTTTTTCTATGATTTGGGGATCGATTATAAAATTTGTAAGTTTGGAATCATCTATGGATATGTACAGGGAGGCCATGGATTAGAGTCAATTTTGGGTGTTTCTCTCTTCTTGAATTTGGATTAGTGAACTTGTAGGACTTTCCTTCTTACATAACTATACTACGAAACTAAATTTTAAAATTTGCATTCTTAGAAATTATTAAAAATATTCAAACAAAAAAAGATAATACGTAATATTTTTTATGAGTTCAACTAAAGAAAATATTTTTAACTTTTCATCAATTTGAATTTTAATGGTTATATAATCTTCTTATGATTACATATTTAGAATATTGTAAAAAATATAATAAACCAAAATAAAACTAAACTTATTTTAATTAATCCAAAATAAAAATATTTCAGTAGGCTCTATTAGAAGTAGGATATGAAGAGGAAAGAATACATGGCACAACCTTATCAAGAAGAAAAATAAGAGAGGTGATTAATTTGAGTATAAAGGAAAATTTATAATATGATAAGCTTTCAAAAAATTTTGGGTAGATGGGTTTAAAGAATATTACATTATTACATATAATTGTAAAAACATGTCTGTAATTTCTATTAGCATGTACTCAATATCTCATGCATCTCCTTCATATCTTAAAAGAAGTCATACAAGATATACAAAAGGGAGCATACCCTAAAAGGTTTCAAAAGGACTGTTGCCAAATGGAAAGCATCATTTGGCCTCTAATTTGTTGGGGAATATATCTTATTTGCATTTAGATTAAAAAATACATATCAGCCCGAAAAATTCACTATAATTATAAATTAATTATAAGTATTTCCAAATACCGCCAGATCATACCCAGAGACAAATACATCGTATACATGTGTCCAACTATATATTTGTCCCCGAAAGAATGCATCGTATAAATATGTCCAACCATATATTTATAGACAATGATGCAAAATATATATAATCTAGCATTATCTTTTTTGGAAACGAAAAGCCAACTTTTTAGGATATGCCTTAGTCGGTCCGAGAATGGTGAAGTGAGCTTTTGGACACGCCAAAAGTGGACGGCCGTGCTTTGATCGTGGGCGGTTTGTCGGACTTGATCATCTATGCCATGAACAGTATTTCAATTTGTCCAATGTTTCCAATCAGCACTTACCTATCCTTTCACAAGCACATGACCGGATATGAATGTTTTATTTCCTTTTTGGATAATTAATATGTTGAATCAACCAATTAAAAAACCATTGATTTATTTCATTTTTTTAATATAAATAAGTTAATTATTTGTGCTCTGTTACACGGGCTTATGTCACTTTTTTAGCATATAATTAATCATATAATTAATAAGTGCGAAAACATTATCATAAAATTAAACATAATTTGTTACTCACATCTTTCACTAACGAGTTCAATCATAACCAATTAAAGATAAAAGTTTAGATTATTCAGTTATATATATATATTCAAAAATATTTTGGATCTTATTAATTTAAGATGATTTGGCCCATATTCAAATTTTATAAAATAACTTTTATAGTATCTGTGAATAATATTTTTTTAATCTAATCCAATTAGATACTGATCAACTACATGCTTGACAAATTCGGACAGGTTGTGAATTTGGATAAAATAAATAAATATAATCATGTTTTATGGACGTTTGTCGCCAACATTCTCGACCCACCTTATAAAATAAGGATAGGTATTAGTTATCTACTATTATTAATAAAAGTGAAACTCAATATAAACTTGAGATTAAAAATAGGAGAATTGATCAATTAAATACAAAAAATTTAAAAAATTCAATAGAAATGTCTCTTGTAGAAGGTCAAGGGTTCAAATCTTGATAACCTTAATTTCGTTAATAAACATATAAGAAAAATCTTAAAATACAATAAAATTACCTTCAATAAAAATATAAGAAAAATATTAAAATACAATAAAATTACCTCCTATGGACGAGTCTAAGGGTTTGAATCTCATTAACTTCAATTTCTTTAAAATAATAATAAAAATACCTTTCATGGTAATTCAAACCCAACTAACATTAACTTCTAACTTCTTGCTAATAATAAGAATTCATCTATCTGTCTTGAAAAAAATACAATAAAAAATAAATAATTATAATTCATATTTTATATAAATAAGATATATCATTAATGTCAATCACATTTTATATTTAAGATATTCAATTATTATAATCTAACTCATTATTCAATAAGAATATTATGTATAAAATCTAAATTTATTCGGTATAGGTCACACATGACGCGATATCTTGCGTAATGACCTACAAAATCTGAATTAAATTTGTAACCACTCAAACTTAATTCACACTCAAACCGAAATGTTACGAGTCATCCGATTAAGTCGGTCAACCCGAACCTAATCCAAATAGATCTACTCTTGGCGTCTTAAGATAGAAAATAAATATTATTATGCATGCATGAGATGCATATGAACCCTACCAGGATATTATGCGAATGACATGATAAACAAGTCATATTAAAATAATAAAATTAATAAAATTTCTAAAACTAAACAGACAAAATTTTCTCTAAAAGTGCAATAAAGGACCAACCTGTCAAAACAACAATATATAAATATATTTCTAAACATCACATGTAGCATTAAACATTCATTTCAAAATAGAACAAAATTATATCATCACAATTCTAATCATAAATTAGGTCTCGACCCTTTTGTTCTTTACATTTATCATATTTATCATATCCATAATATCATATTCATAAATTGGGTCTTGCCCCATCTGCTGATTTCATCTGCTACACCTATTATATCATTTCAACACTTTTTAGCCATTTCAATGTTAGACATCGCATCATAAGCTGATACAACATAATCAAAACACAACAATTTAAACATACCACGTTAGGTTTGTGTGTGCCCATAACGGTCACTGTTCGTTCGTCAAAGCCACCAAGCCATGTAACATCCCAAATCCGGTTTACGCTCGTGAACCGAACCTGTATGTTACAGGCCCTGGTTAGGTCGGCTAACCCGAACCCAACTCGTGCGGATCTAATCGTGGTGTCTTTAGATGAAGATATGACTTGTCATACATAGATGAATGCACAGAATCCTAACATGATACTACATGGATGAAATGCAAACCAAAGTACACACCAAGACAATCCCGATAAAATTAATAAAAATTTTCAAATATAACGGACAAGAGTTTTCCCTAAAAATACAATTAGGGGCCACCTTGTAAAATATACATATGCAAATATATATATAACTATTTATCAAACAATTTCATTTATAAAAAATACAAAATCTAACATGCTGTAGCTCATTCTAGAACTTGGGTCTTAACCCACCATGCTTCCATTGCCCAATCTATTTCTGTTCACATCATCTCATCATCTTTTAGCACTTAATTACGTCCTATCATCATAGTTTAAGCATTAATCACATCATATCATGTCTCAGCATTTCACGTCATTCTCAAAATAATAACATCATAACAAAATATTAATTACTCTATCGACTGACATGTGTGCAAAAGACATCATTGCTCCTCCATCCAAGCTGGCTCCTCCAACTCGTAATTGTTACCTACATATAGTATAAAAACACGTCAGTAACAAGTGTTACTGGTCCAAAAAATAAAATAACTATAACAAGCTGGCTATGAGAGAAAACTCTCATATGAAAGAAAACATCATATAGTCTACGTAAACACTCTGAAGGGCACTATTGAGGAGTCATTGGGCTGCAGACCCAGTAGCATCCCGAACTTACTGATCTGCTACTGGTAATGTGCCGCTCTTAGCACTTCTTTTTCAGTACTTCACGTAAAACTTTATCCTAAGCCCTTTCCTTACCTCCATATTTCTCCTGGCCTTGAGCACGAAGGCCGAGTACTCTTAGGTAGTCACCTTTAATACCCTTTGAACCACAAGTCCGGACATGCACTGTACTAAACATTACCCGTAAACCTCCACGTTCTCCGGGTGTGAGGAACTCAACACGGAGTTGTCAGGATCCCTCGGGAATGGAACAGTCCGCTGGCACTAATCCAGAGCCTGCTTTGACTATCACGGCATCCGCTCATGGTACGTGGAGTCGGTTTCTCCATCTCTTGTCTCACTGAAAACGCGAAAACTATATATATATATATATATATATATATATATATATATATATATATATAGGAGGCATTTGCCGTACTGCAGCACAGCCAAGATGGCTGTGCTGCAGGTGTTTCAGCCATTGGATCAAATCCAACGGCTGAAACATGCCCTTATAAAAAGAAAACAATTTGGGACAGCGCCGCCGGCTGCCACCGCCGCCACCCCCCTGCCCCGCCCGTCGCTGGCCCGCCAGGGCCGGCGACGTGACCACCGGGCAACGGGGCGGCGGATCTAGCCACCCCGCATCTTCCCCTGCCGGCCGGCCGCCCCGCCGCCGGGCGACACCACCCTGCTGCGCGACGCCCCCGCCCGCCTCCCCGCCACGCGACGCCCCCCGACCCTCGTCCCCCATCCCCGCCCGCCACCCCGCCCCGCCCCCTCGGCCCCCGCTCGCCACCCCGCCGCGCCCTCGCCGCCACCCTGCCCAGCCCCCTCGGCCCCGGTCCACCATCCCGCCACGCCCCCCTCGGTCCCCGCCCTGCCACCCCGTCGCGCCCCCCTCGGCCCCCGCCCGCCACCCCGCTCGCGCCCCTCGGCCCCCGCCCGCCACCCGGCCGCGCCCCCCTCGGGCCACGCCCGCCACCCCCGCCGCGCTGCGCCCCCGTCCCCTGTCGCCGGCGCCCCCGGCCGTCGCAGTGGCCGGGCAGACTTCCCGCCCCTCCGCCGTCGCCGATGTGGTGGCGCCGCCCCCCCCTTTTTAAGATCTTGGCCGTTGGATGCTAATCCAACGGCCCATAGATTGTACTGGAGGCTGTGCTGCAGTACATGATACTTTTATCCATATATATATATATATATATATATATATATATATATATATATATATATATATAGGGCTGGGTAGGGATTTATATAATAGGCCCGAAGGCAACTTGTGGTGGATCTTGTTTTCGAAATCATCCTCGAGGGATCTCATCCTCGAGGGGTTATTAATCCGGAAATCTGTTCGGCTAAATGGCCCGAGTTAAGTGGGATCCAATAAAACGCCACTTAACCCGTCCTGCAAATGATAAGATAAACATACAATAGAAAAACGTAAAACAGAGTCGAGTCCTAAACGGACCTGGTAGAAGCTCCAAGCGTGTCATCGCGCCTAGGCGGCGAGCTCCTACTCCGTACCTACACATCAAAACTAAATACTAACGCCCACTAACTACATGATGCATCAAAATCAATGAATATCACACGACATAATAATCATCCCTCAAATAATCGATCAATAATCAATAATCATAAAAGTGAAAATAATTCTATCATCCTATTCATTCCAATTTATCGTGTTTCCTAAGTTACATCGTGCTCAATTAGCATGCTTATACTTCATCTCATTAGATCACTTACTTAATCTCATCATGCACATCTTTACTTCATTCATAGTATGACATTCATCATGACAACTAGTTAATTCTAGCATGCTATGCTAACAATCATAATCAATTTTAAATAACTCAATCAGAGGTAATTATACCTCACGTAGTCGGCAATCGGCGACGGCTAGGGTTCCGTCGCGTGTCTCGGAGCTCAAATTCGGCGCTCATCGGCGTCCGAAGCTCGATCGGGCTCGACTGGGTGAGCCTCGCGGAAGATCCGATGAATTCCGGCGAATTCCAGAAATTCCAGTTTTTCGACGGTTTTCCGAGCAGCTTCCGGCAGTTTTCCGGCGACAGTCGCCGGCGGCGTCTACTGGCCGGAAAGTGGTCGTGTTGGGTACCCTTGGAACTGGCTCGGCGAGCCCGACTCATCTACGAGGTCGACGCGGCCAACGGAGGTGGCGGCTCGCCGGAAAATGCATAAAACCAAGCCGGCGGTGATGGTGGCTAGATCCGGCCGGCCACGGTGGCGATGGCCTCCGTTCCGGTCGGGGAAGGTCGCTGGAGGGCTGAGGGTGCTGAGGCGACCGACCGACCGCGGCGGCGCTGGTCACCGGCGGCGGAATCGGCGACGGAAGCGCAACGCGGGCGCGGCGTCACGGCGTAGCTTCCTCGCGTCGCGGCGGCCCGATTGGGGCCGGACCTGGTCGGGCAGCATGGCGACGTCGTCGCAGGGCTAGGCGGCGACGATCGGCGGCTGGGCGGGCGTCCACGGCAGCGGCGGCGACGCGCACAGTGGCGGCGCGTCGAGGTAAGGGTTGGGGAAGAAGGCATGGGGGAGAAAAAGACTCGATGGCAAACTCGTAAATATTACTTGACTCGTCTCCGACTCGAGTCAAAAATAATATTTAAGTCGTAAAAAATTCCAAAAAAATTGGAAAAAATCCCATAAAATCAAACAACACCAAAACATCATAATGATATGCTCTAGAACTATCAACCCACCCAAAATGCCCGTAACGCGTCCTAACGCGGTAAACGGCCTAAAACTAATTCTACGATCCATTATATATCATAATAAAAAAAATAAACTGCATACTCTCATATATTCTGATAACTCATTCTTTTCTGCTGTGTTCATGACGTTATCATCATATACTTGGGTACACATGACCCTCATGGCTCATACACGAGACCGGCGTCGGCTCAGTACACGTGTTCTGAAACTGACTCGACTCGAAAATAACGGTCGAACCGACCGGTTCTGAATATAAAACCCTGACTCGAATCGTGGGTTTTACAATCTTCCCTCCTTATAAAATTTCGTCCTCGAAATTTCAACTCAAGGAGGTTCTACTGAACTAGTACCTGGAGCTGGCTACACATCTGTTGTATCCTCTACTCTTCGATAGTCATGTACATCCTCACTGTAGCTGCGCCGTCATGGCGGGTTTTGTTTGTGATGCTATCAATATCAACCTTCTATTTCTAAGCTGTCTGTGCCTGTTCTGACATGACCATCATCCTTCTCTTCTGTTCTGATCCCTACTGCTAACTCGGCGGAAAAACCCTAGGTCACCCCTAAGGGCCTATTGGGTTGGTCAAGCAGATACTTTAGAGTATCGCAAGGTTCTAATCTGAGCTATGTCTGGGAAAACTACATCGAGGGTAAGACCTACCTGCTAGCATCTACCCATATCCCTCTAATCCTCATCTGTGAAAGTCACCTACATGTACTCTCAGGAAACTCTACTCCTAAGTCCTACAACCAACCTAAAGTGTGCTATGAGTCTCCTGCTAGGTACGAGTGTATAAACTAATGAGCTGCATGGCTCACTATCGCCAGTCTAGATCCAACTCTCAAGTGTCCTTGTATAAGGAACTAGACCGCTCACTAGGTCCTAGTTGACTTGGTCCTCAGTCAAATATCTCACTCTGTTCTATAAGAGAACAAGGATAACTGCTATGACTCTACTGCATACTATGGCTCAGGTGACTATCTACACAACCACTAACTACTACTGAAGGGAGGCGAGAACACCTGTACATACACAGCGTGTCTCAAGGAGTATGATGACATACTCTGCATGGGATTGTGAGAGTCTGCATCTGGTCTGTGGCATGTGCTCTATGCTCGTCAATGTATACTCATCTCAATAATCTGGACAACTGATAGTAGAACTGAAATATCTAGAGGGGTGAGTGGAAAGCTGTCTGTCATCTTTGGGTTATAGGAAGGGAGGCTGAATCTCATGGAAATCTAGTCACACTGCTCAAGAACTCTCAATAGGGGACATCTCATCCTCACATGTGGTATCTGATGCAAGGTAAACAGGGAATCCATTAGGCCAAGAAAAACTTGCTACATAGGTATGTCACTCTGATCTATGGTAAGGTTAGGGTGTCATGCAAATGGCAAGGGAAATAAAATCCCTATGTAGCGTACTAGGTGGCTAAAATCTCGGTAGGTCTATGGACTTGTCTCTAAGATCACCATGATTTACTATGCCACAGGTGATCAGTCTGTGGAACAGTCAATCAATGACAAATCTCAGAAACGGCTCCTAAGTGGCTCTAGTTCAATCAGCTAACAGTAGGCACATGTTTCTCGATACTGTACTAGTCACGCACTTCTAAACGGGCAGGGTTCAAACGACCCAAAGAACCACTGTCTCTCCTCAAGTCTACGGGGACTCATAATGAGGTTCGACACGTGTCTCGTCCGCTCTTCAGTGGTGTGTGACCTGCTGTCCCGTACCGATTTGTAGTACTAATCTTGACTCACATGACTACTACCGTTGTGGTAGACTCTCAAGCAAGGCTAGCAACCAAGATGAGCATACACCGGTATCACTCCGTCTGGTCTGCATGGTCTATTCTGTCTGAAGTCCCTATGTACATTGTTCTGAAGCTGGGGTGAGGTTCATCATCGTAAGATCGGTCTGCCCATACCGACATGCACTGTAAACCCTAATCAGTACCATGAAGGTACTTCTATACTCAGGGTAGGGCTCAACCCTATGTCTCAAGGTAAGGACCGAATCGTGCTGGCGAAACACAAGGGAATCGCTATCTCTCTGGAAAACACTTCGCTGTGTAAAACCCACGATTCGAGTTAGGGTTTTATATTCAGAACCAGTCGGGTCGACCGTTATTTTTTCGAGTTGAGTCAGTTTCAGGACACGTGTACCGAGCCGATGCCAGTCGCGTGTATGAGCTATGAGGGTCATGTGTACCCAAGTATATGATGATAACGTCATGAACACAGCAGAACAGAATGAGTTATCAGATATATGAGAGTATGCCAGTCATTTTTTTTATTATTTTTATATATAGTGGATCGTAGAATTAGTATTAGGCCGTTTACCACGTTAGGACGCGTTCGGGCGATCTGGGTGGGTTGTTAGTCATAGAGCATATCATTATAATGTTGTGGTGTTGTTTGATTTTACGGGATTTTTCCCTAATTTTTATGAATTTTTTTAGGATTTAATACGACTTAGTTATTATATTTGACTCGAGCCGGAGACGAGTCAAGTAATATTTACGAGTTTGCCACCACACACACCCTCGACCTTTCCTTTCTTCTTCCCCAAACCTTCGCCTGCGCCGCCCCTGTTCGCGCGCTACCGCCGCCACGGCCGACGCCGCCTGGCCACTGATCGACGCCGCCTGGCCGCCGATCGACGCCGCCCAGCCCGGCCACAGCGTTGCCCTGCCGCCCCGACCAGGTCTGGCCCCCATCGGACAGCCGCAACGAGAGGAAGCCACGCCTCAACGCCGCGCCTGCGTTGCGCTTCCGTCGCCGATCCCGCCGCCGGCGACCAGCGCCGCCGCGATAGGTCGGTCGCCTCAGCACCCTCAGCCTTCTAGCGACCTTCCCCGACTGGAACGGAGGCCGTCGCCACAGTGGCCAGCCCAGCCCAAGCGACCCATCACCGCTCGGCTCTGTTTTGTCGTTTTCCGGTGATCCGCCGCCTCCATTGGCCACGCTGATGTCATAGATGAGTGAGCTCGCTAAGCCGGTTCCGAGGGTACCCAACACGACCACTTTCCGGCTAGTAGACGCCGCCGGCAATTGTCGCCGGAAAACCACCGGAAGCCGCCGGAAAACCGCCAGTAGCTGCCGGAAAATCGGAATTTCTAGAATTCGCTGGAATTCACCGCATCTTCCGCGGAGCTCACACAGTTGGACTCGATCGAACGTCGGACGCCGAGGAGCGCCGAATTCGAGCTCCAAGACACGTGACGGAACCCTAGCCGTCACCGATTGCCGACGATGTGAGGTATAATTACCTCCGATTTGATTATTTAAAATTGATGATGATTTTCCTTGTTATGTCCAAGCCTACGTCTCACTACTCATCCTCATTCACTACTATTTTCTAGAAGTGGTCCCTCTCAAGTTATCTACCCACTTCAAGCTCCTTCCCATTATGCACACCACGTTCCCTGGAAGTAGGACTAATGTGGTGACATACAAAGGACGAACACCTGGTCAACATCCAATTCATCCAAATCTCTTATGCGATGGACAGAATTAGTGGGTCTCTAAGCCCATCATGACAAGCCTGTCAAATTCCTGCTGACATCTACTGACATCCGAATCTGGTATAAGATGAGAACCTTATACCCTTTCTACCTCTACCAGCATTACAACATGCCCTGCTCACATCTAACTTACCAACAGTCTGATATCATCCCATAGAAATGACCTGTCAACTCAACTAAGGTCAGTTCCACATAATTCTGATCCAGTCCTGAATACACTGTTACCCAGACAACTTATGAAAAAAATATCTACATGTAAAGAAAACAGACAGAAAACATACCTGCCAGCTGGACTTGGAGCAGTCTTTGCACACACATCACCTATAAAAGTATCTTACATCTTAATCGACCGAGAGTGGCTCTGATACCAATTCTGTAACACCCCAAATCCGGTTCACGCTCATGAACCGAACCGGCATGTTACAGGCCCTGGTTAGGTCGGCTAACCCGAACCCAACTCGTGCGGATCTAATCTCGGCGTCTTAAGATGAAGATACGACTCATCAATACATGGATGAATGCACGAAATCCTAACATGATACTACATGGATGACATGCAAACCAAAGTACACACCAAGACAATCCCGATAAAATTAATAAAAATTTTGAAATATAACGGACAAGAGTTTCCCCTAAAAATGCAATTAGGGGCCACCCTGTCAAATATACATATGCAAATATATATATAACTATTTATCAAACAATTTCATTCATACAAAATACAAAATCTAACATGTTGTAGCTCATTCTAGAACTTGGGTCTCAACCCACCATGCTTCCATTGCCCAATCTATTTCTGTTCACATCATCTCATCATCTTTTAGCACTTAATTACGTCCTATCATCATATCTTAAGCATTAATCACATCATATCATGTCTCAGCATTTCACGTCATTCTCAAGATAATAACATCATAACAAAATATTAATTACTCTATCGACTGACATGTGTGCAAATGACATCATTGCTCCTCCATCCAAGCTGGCTCCTCCAACTCGTAATTGTTACCTACATATAGTATAAAAACACGTCAGTAACAAGTGTTACTGGTCCGGAAAATAAAATAACTATAACAAGCTGGCTATGAGAGCAAACTCTCATATGAAAGAAAACATCATATACTCCACGTGAACACTCTGAAGGGCACTACTGAGGAGCCACTGGGCTGCAGACCCGGTAGCATCCCGAACTTACTGATCTGCTGCTGGTACTGTGCCGCTCTCGGCACTTCTTTTCAGTACTTCACGTAAAACTTTATCCTAAGCCCTCTCCTTACCTCCATATTTCTCCTGGCCTTGAGCACGAAGGCCGAGTACTCTTAGGCAGTCGCCTTTAATACCCTTTGAACCACAAGTCCGGACATGCGCTGTACTAAACAGTACCCGTAAACCTCCACGTTCTCCGGGTGTGAGGAACTCAAACACGGAGTTGTCAGGATCCCTCGGGAATGGAACAGTCCGCTGGCACTAATCCAGAGCCCGCTTTGACTATCACGGCATCCGCTCATGGTACGTGCAGTCGGTTTCTCCATCTCTCGTCTCACTGAAAACGTGAAAACTACATATATATATATATATAGGGCTGGGTAGGGATTTATATAATAGGCCCGAAGGCAACTTGTGGTGGATCTTGTTTTCGAAATCATCCTCGAGGGATCTCATCCTCGAGGGGTTATTAATCCGGAAATCTGTTCGGCTAGATGGCCCGAGTTAAGTGGGATCCAATAAAATGCCACTTAACCCGTCCTGCAAATGATAAGATAAACATACAATAGAAAGACGTAAAACAGAGTCGAGTCCTAAACGGACCTGGTAGAAGCTCCAAGCGTGTCATCGCGCCTAGGCGGCAAGCTCCTACTGCGTACCTACACATCAAAACTAAATCCTAACGCCCACTAACTACATGATGCATCAAACTCAATGAATATCACACGACATAATAATCATTCCTCAAACTAATCGACCAATCAATTAATAATCATAAATGTGAAAGTAATTCCAACTCATCCTATTCATATCAATCTTATTGTGTTTCCTAAGTTACATCGTGCTCAATTAGCATGCTCAATACTAGTTCATCGATCACTTAACTATCACTTCACTGTTAATCTCATCATGCACATCTTTACTTCATTCATAGTATGGCATTCATCATGACAACTAGTTAATTCTAGCATGCTATGCTAACAATCATAATCAATTTTAAATAACTCAATCGGAGGTAATTATACCTCACGTAGTCGGCAATCGGCGACGGCTAGGGTTCCGTCGCGTGTCTCGGAGCTCAAATTCGGCGCTCATCGGCATCCGAAGCTTGATCGGGCTCGACTGGATGAGCCCTGCAGAAGATCCGGTGAATTCTGGAGAATTCCAGAAATTCCAGTTTTTTGACAGTTTTCGGCAGTTTTCCAGCAGACTCGATGGCAAACTCATAAATATTACTTGACTTGTCTCCGATTAGAGTTAAAAATAATATTTAAGTCGTAAAAATTCCAAAAAAATTGGAAAAAAATCCCATAAAATCAAACAACACCAAAACATCATAATGATATGCTTTAGAACTATCAACCCACCCAAAATGCCTGTAACGCGTCCTAATGTTGTAAACGACCTAAAACTAATTTACGATCCATTATATATCATAATAAAAAAAATAAACTGCATACTCTCATATATTCTGATAACTCGTTCTTTTTTGCTGTGTTCATAACATTATCATCATATACTTGGGTACATATGACTCTCATGGCTCATACACGAGACCGGCGTTAGCTCAGTACACGTGTTCTGAAACTGACTCGACTCAAAAATAACAGTCGAACCGACCGGTTCTGAATGTAAAACCCTAACTTGAATTGCGGGTTTTACATGCCATACTCCTACTCCTTACCTACGTTTATGTGTATATGTAAATAATGAATATTGTTAGTCCAAAAATAATTATACAATCCGGAAATGAGACCTGACTCCTATTTTTAAAAAATCATATATAGCTTCTGCTCAACTCTTTGAAAGGCATCTACGAGGAAGCCACCAAGCTATAGACCCGGTAGCATCCTGAGCTGACTGATCTGCCGATGCCTCTCTCGGTATTTTCTCATTTTCTTCTTCTTTTCTTATCCTAAGTGCTTTCATTTTCCTCATATTTCCCTACGCACAAAGGCTGAGTACTATCATGCAGTCGCCTTTAGTACCCTTTAAACCACATGTTGAGATGTGCATTGTACTAACAGTAACGGTAAACCTCCACGTATGTTTCGACGTGCGCTGAGTACTATCCCTTAAATCATTTTTATGCAAACATATCATATTCAGTCATCTCAGCCAACTATCAATCAAATTACACTATTTGTAAAGTTAATTTTTAACTTCATGTTTTTTCTAATTAGATGCAATAAGATATCAATTATCATAATTTAATCATATTATGTTATTCACGATCATGAACTTAAATAAAATCAATTGAGAATAGCGTATACCTAATATTGTGCCAACTACAGTGATGACTACGGCCACGCCCATTGTCATCATGGCTATCACTCGGCCAAGGGGAAACTCGGCCAGGGTTGGGCTAGGGTAGGTTGTTGGGACTTGAAGAGGTTTGACTAGAGTGGCATCCGACCGGCCTGCGACTAGTGGCAACGACAGCAATTGGTAGCTAATAAGTGCAACAAAGTCGACGGCTAAGCTACGATGAAAGGGGCTCGACAATGACAAGTAAGGGAATAGGAGGAGGGGGTGATGAAGCTAGGATGAGGGGGAGGGTCTGGCTTGGCGACGACCGGCCGGTACAGTGACAACAGGTCATCGGCGACTGCAAACAAAGCAGGGCGACTAGGGCAATGAGCCATGAGTGAAAAGGAAGATAACTCATTTGCTTTGTACGCTAGTGATATTATCATATACTTGAGTCCGTGTGACCCTTCATTGCTCATACACACGACCAACTTAGGTTCAACGCACGTGTTCTAAAACTAAGTAAACTCGAACGGATAATTTTACAAATATAAAACCCTAAAATTAAGTAAACTCAAACCGATAGGTTTATAAATATAAAACTCTAACTCGGATAGCAACTTTTATAAAATTGTTATGCAAGGAAGAAAGCCGGTGGAACAGAGATTCTGGTCGGAATAACATGGGATAGCATTTTTCATGTTGAAATAGAGATTGGCTACCGTCAAAATATTTATAAATAAATGTCGGATCGATATCCGATGATGCGAACAGATTCTGTTTGGGAGTAAAATCACCCTCTCTTTATCCACGCACTCTTACTACTTCTCTTCTCGGCAACCAAGCTTCGGCCCCAAATGGCCATGACCGCCCTCCTCCACCGCCTCCCACCCCCGCCCTCCTCCCCTCACCTCCCCAACTCCACCTACTTTTGTCCAATGGCTTCCACATCAGCCGTCGTCTTCCGACGCGTCTGTGCTTGCTCCCTGCCCGCCGGCGGCCTGCGCCGACCGCGGGGATTCCGGGTTTCTGGGGGTGTTGTTCGTGGCGAATTGGGTGCTTCTGGGAAGGCGGGGGAGGCCATGGTGCCTCCCTACAATGTGCTCATTACTGGGTCCTCTAAAGGTCAAGTCTTTTCTCAAAGTTTTTTGGGCTTTTGTTTGTGGGATAAGTTTGTGGTGCCGCGTATTTGCAGGCATTGGATTTGCTTTGGCGAAAGAGTTTCTCAAAGCTGGTGATAATGTCATCATATGCTCCAGATCAGGTCTACGTTTTTTCTTTCTGGTTATGATCTAGTGTGAGTGACCATATAAGTTATAATTTGTTATACTATGAATATATTGGAATTTTTTCCCCAATTCAATATGTGTTTAAATGTTTTAATTATTGAGTTTGATTAGTAGATAGATAAGTAAATTACTAGATAAATTGATATAGATTTTTTGTTGTCTCTATCGGGTGAGAGAATCCTTTGTGGAATGGGAAGCATGGTAGAATTCTTGCGGATTGAGGACTGTTGGAGTATCAATGAGAATATTATGTGAATAAAGATAAACTCTATCCGAAGTGATTAATACAAAGAGTATTAGACGCGCATAGTTAATCATTGCTGTCATGAATTAATTAATAATTCCAAATTCAACGAACTAAAAAATGGGGGAAATGTCACCTGGCAGAAATTTTAGATATTTCTGTGATTGGTTAACTAGTGAACTACTGAATGTTAGAGACTAGTTATCAATTGTGTTTTATTTCGGAAAAGGGTACTCATTTGGAAGAAACATGTCAATCCATGAAATCATCTGGGGTATTTTAAAAGTTGCCTGTTTCTTTTTGGGTATTTAATCTTTCCATTAACATCATTTTGAAGTTGGTTTTGCTGATTGTGATCTTTTTCTGGCCTTGAACAGCTGAGCGTGTTCACTCAGCTCTACAAAATCTGAGAAAAGAATATGGGGATCAGCCTGTGTGGGTACTGGGCACACATCTTTTGATCTTTGTATTAGTGCCTCCTATTTTAGTAATATAATATCTGCATGGTACAATTGAAAATTGTTTTTCGCATCACAAGGTGATATATTTTTAAAGAATTTCCATGTTGCAGGGTACGGTCTGTGATGTTAGAGAAGGGAAGGATGTAGAAGCACTGGTTGCATATGCTAAAGACAAGTTGAACTACATAGATATATGGGTATGTGCTCTAGCAAATTGGTTAGTTGCCTTCTTGTTTGTTCTGTGATTGTGATGAGAGATCTTCTTTGCTAAGTATACACTGGTTATTGATTTTACTGAAAGGAATTAGAACCTTGTCCTGACCACAGCCTATCATCCAATTTTTAGTTTTTTCTTTAAGGCATTGAATATGGGCATAGCATACTTCTTGTTGATACTTTATCATATAGGTTGTTAAAGTAAATGCTGGTATCAGTGGCAAAGCATAAAAGTGGTAGAACCATCTAATTTACATAATATTAGGCCAGAGGACAGGAACATGTATTGCCCAGATGAAAATTTATGTGACCAATTGTTGTGCCCAATGGATCTATCCCCAACCCCATGTTTGTTCATGTGCCATTAAAACTTTGCTTGCATGTGAAGATGTGTTTTAGAGTAAATATTAAATATTAAATGGCTACATCTCCTAAAAGCGTGAGCTTATAGCACAGGAGGTTAAACCATCTATATTTTACATTGGTGATTTAAACTATTTCTGTTATTGCTCTCTAACTTTGATACTAGTAAAGTACAGATTAATAATGCTGGATCAAATGCTTACAGCTATAAACCTCTGGTAGAAGCTTCTGATGAGGATCTCATGTAAGCACCACTTGTTGAAGTCTACAATTTTATTGACGGGAGAGTATTCCAATAGTTTGGACATTTTGTAGGGAGGTTGTTTCGACAAACACTCTGGGGTTGATGATATGTTGCCGAGAGGTAAGTGGCTTCCTTGCTGGATTTGTATGTTTTTTAGTTCTTATTGGCTTAAATTTTTGTAAATTCCTCCCATTCTCACTCTAAAGGCTATAAAGATGATGCTAGACCAGCCTCGAGGGGGTCACATTTTCAATATTGATGGGGCAGGATCAGATGGAAGGCCAACTCCTAGGTACCTTCTGTTGTATAGATAGGAGAGCACACCCGTTATTTTCTGTTGGATCATTGTTTATTGTGAGCATGGCAATACTGCATTGTACAGGTCATCAATAGAGAAGATCATGTCTAACATGGCAGTATCCTTCAAAATAAGTACAGTGATTGAACTGAAGAACTTATAATCAATAAAATTATAATTTTCTCTTCTTATCATGGAAGTGTTAAAAGAACAATAAGTGATGCCTACATGTTGGAATACATTTTGGAGATTAAATACAAATGGAATTACCATATGAACATTGAGATTAGT
This sequence comes from Piper betle, assembly GCA_033002965.1. NCBI lineage: Eukaryota > Viridiplantae > Streptophyta > Magnoliopsida > Piperales > Piperaceae > Piper > Piper betle. Next base: position 38,416 of record JAURVB010012721.1, read on the forward strand.
TGAGTTACTCTCTCATACAGTTATGCTTTACAGAAAGCAACAACACGATTGAAGTTCTTGCATTGTGATGATATGAGGGCTTAAGCATGATTTCTTTTGATTATAGATGTGGGTTTTGCCCCAACTATTTTGGGTCAGGTAAATGAGGGAAGAATAATAGATGAGGGTTCACAGTTTTTCTTCCTTGAATGCCCATCTTTGTTATCTTTGCTTCTTGACCCAAATTGAACATATGAAAGATCTATACTTTTTCTTTGTGGTGTGGTCTATTCGTCAAGCTGATGGTCATTGCTTACTTACAGATTTGCTGCTTATGGAGCGACAAAAACGTAGTGTTGTCCATCTAACAAAATCCTTACAGGTCTTTGTTTGCAACATTTATTTATATTGTTCTTATACATAATTTGAGTCTCATGAAGTATCACTGCTTGTAGGGATTCAATCTTTGTAGCCATTTGACTTCATATTGTTATAACTATGAGCACTAAGGCACCGTGATTATAAGCTTATGGGCTTGAAGTGAATGCTTTGAACAATCTGAAGTTAGATTATAACTAAAAAATAGTTTTTGGTGGCAGGATGAGCTCCGTATGCAGGAAGTGAAAAACGTGATGGTTCACAATTTGTCAGTATGTTTTGCCACTTTATCTTGCTTGATCCTGTATTTTTCTGTTTTGTGGTCCATATTAAATTGGAAATTAGTTTAAACTCTGATATCTTGCATCAACTTTATGACTATTATGTGAATAAAGTGTTCTGCAAGGTCATTTTGACTACTTAGTTTTTCTCTCGTGATATCTTCTAAGTTTTCAGTTAGCAAAATATGCCAAAGTTGGAACTGCAACTTAGATATTTTGTTTAGATATGCATTTGAAAACAGTTGATACTTTTCAAATTATTACATAAGGTTCAGATTATTGACTGTAAATTTGTGATTATTCCATTTGGCAGCCAAATTTACAAGACTGTTCCTAGTTTATATGGAAATCTTGTAGGTATAGTCGTTTTCTACACCTTATTTTCTGTAGAAGGAGTCACTATTAATGGGCTTTAGTCATTTTGATACTAGTCATGATTTATAGTTCATTCTTCTTTTTTTAATTTTCTGCAGCCCGGTATGGTCACAACTGACCTTCTCATGTCAGGAGCTACCACTAAGCAGGTGTAGTACTGGAACTACCATTTATGGTTTGCTTACATAAACTTTTGATCTCATAATGGCGCTAACTCTAGTGCTATACAGACCAAATTTTTCATTAACGTATTAGCAGAACCAGCTGAAGTGGTATGTGCATGAGCTTTCTTCTTTCTTTAAATTTATTAAGATTTTTTCCCTGTCATGAGGATGCTATTTACAATTTACACTGTGGATTATAATGAGGCGTGTAGGTCAAAAATGGTTCCTGAATATTCATTCTTATGAAAAATGTCTTGCATGTAGAGCCATAGCATGCATATATTGTCAGCAAATAATTGATACACAAATTAAGCGTGAACTTCTCTATATTGTGCCACGAAATAGTTGGAAGATAATTCTTGATACTCGTTGATGCTGTGGCAGGTTGCTGAATATCTTGTCCCATCAGTTAGATCAGTGGTGAATAAGGGGTCGATGAAACCAACTTATATTCGATTTCTCAGTGGATTAAAGGCATATTCTCAAATTTTTCAGTTAAGTTATAACTTTTGCTGTTTGTGTTGTTTCTTTTTATTTATGGCTTTGATCACATGCTTGTCTAAATACAGTCGTAATGCAGTAGTAATAACTGATGTTCTTGTCGATTTATCTTTTAAATCTTAGTAGAGGATTGCCTTTGGAGCCAGGAGAAACAGATACCTAATTGAGGACTAAGAGGCGTTGCTAACTTGATATTCACACCACTGTGTAATGGTAACAATTTCATTCCCACTTAATTGTGCAGCCTGACATTACTCAGTTCCAAGCTTCATCCAGACCTAATTGTCGTAAGGTTGGCTCGACTAGTTGGTTTCTGTATGTAACCCTTGTTGAATCTTGACTCTACTGTAATTCTGTTGTATCTGATTCTTCTATTATCAATGTGATTCAAGAATGTAATTTAAAAGTTCTCATTTCTGCTACATGGATTCTCAATTGACAGTTGAGACTAATACATGTCAGCGATTTCGTTGTATTGAGGCGTGTTAGCTTTACTCTTATCCATGATTATCTAGTTTTTATAATGATGAAAAACAAAGTCATCCACATGAACTGATTTCTGCTTCTTCGAATTTTGGTTGAAAATTTGCACTTGAGAAAACCATCTTCAGCATCATGTATTTGTAGAACTTCTAATCTTTGAAAGCACCTATCAAAACTTGTAGTTGAATCTCTTGATTTCCTAGACATGTTTTCATTCATGTATTTGTAGAATCTCTTATCCTTGAACTTGGAAGCACCTATTTTGATAAATAACTTCAACTCAGCTGACATGATATTGTTGGATGTGTGCCACATCTACTCTTATTAATCAAATGACAACCCAATATTAACATGTGATTAAAAGTAGTAAATTTAACTAATTAAAATTTAATAAAATAATAATAATAATAATAACTCCTATTACTAAGGGTCATGGGTTTGAACCTGGTTAACTTAAATTTTTAAATTTTTGTAAAAAAATAATAATAAATACCTCGTATTACGAAAGGGTTACATGTTCGAACTCGATTATCCTTAATCTTGTTAATAAGATTTAGTCTATTTACTTCGAAAAAATATATAATAAAAAATATTAAATTATTATATTATATCTTCTCGTTCAACAAGGATATATATTTAAAATTTATCGAAATTTATATTAAAGATATTAAATTATTGTGGTTTATCTTATTATTTAATGTGAGTTTACATATAAAATTAAAATTCATTTGCAGTGCAAGAACAAGTTTATATTTATCGCCTAATACTTTGGTGGTGCTAAATTGAGTGCTTCTTCTTTTGGATTTTCATCTTGTAGGCTTTGGCCATCTTTTGTTTCTCTTTTTCTCTTTGGAATATGAATGTCGGCCATATTTGCAGGATTCACCATGAAAAGAACCAAAAGAAAACACAAAGAAAGAAATGCTGCCTTTGAAGAACTGTAACAATCTTGGTCAAGACAGATCATTAAGTATTGATGCTGTCACTAATTTTCAGCTTTATCAATGATAATTCTTTTCATCTTGAAACATCAGATGACTAAAATTTCTCTCAATAAGTGATCTTAAAGCAATTTTGTTGCACTTATATTTTGTAAATTTTGTTGGAATTTTTGCTATCAAATTGGTCAGCTTGGGCGATGAAATTGCACCAAGCTTCAACGAGTAAAATACCCGGTAATGAGTAATTAGACGTAGAAGGCAAAATACTAAAAGCTTATAATATATTTTTATGCAATATTAAGTATATAGTTTTTATACTTTTCTTTGTTTTTTCGGTTAATTATATATAGAAAACAATTTGTTAACTCTTTTGTAAGATGCATTGAGAATTTTAATAATTATAACTGAAATATTAACCAAATTCGATAATTATAAATGTAGCTGCCGGAAATCTCAATAAGCTTGTGAGCAGACTTTTTCAAAAGAAAGCGCCAAAGTCGACCTCACTGGGGGAAGGGGAGGCACTGGCTAAGAATAAAGGTGAAAGAGTTCAAAAGAGCAACCAAGCAAAATCTTGTCAGATGTGGGAGTGAGAGCTCCTAGGGAATCTCCTTTCTCTTGACACTGTCTTTGGCAAAGCAACAATGGTCAGTAAAAGGAAAAGTTTGTAACAAAAAAAGTTATTCTCTTCCCAGCAAATGCCCATTTCTGTGCACCCACTGAAGAAACTCCATCTTTGATCATAATTATTTGTGTCTTTTGGTTGTTTTCTTGGTTTTTGGCATCTGGGTCATGTAAAATTGTGGATGTTGGAATTGGAGAATGGTGGCCATAATTATTTATAGTTCAGGAGAGAGGTGCGTGTGTGTAAGAGAGAGAACCTATTTTCAAGTTTCTATGATGCTGTTTGTGCATAGATTAGATCATTTATATAAATAATAACTCGATGCCTCGAATTTTGGTAATCTGTTTCACTTAAACAGCTGGTTTATGTCTTCTTGTTGATTTGGGGATTTCTAGAGGTGCCATTTAATGGCTTTAGTTACTGCTGAGACTCAAGTATACTATGTTTCTTTCTAGTCCAGTTTAGAATTTTGGAGAGCTACTTCAGAGTCTGTAATATCACTTCTTTAAGTTTTGAAGAGTGAAGAATACTTCCAAGCTGTTGTGTCTCCCACTGGCTCTAAACCAGCATGGCCAGAGGATCATATTCTTTAACTGCCTTTGTTTTTGTTTTTCTTTTGCTTCTGATCCCTTCCTATGAGCTGCAGTCATCTCAGATGAGAGTTTTATTGAGAATTAAGCGGTTGTTAGGATATCCTGCTGTGTTGAGCAGCTGGAGGCACACTACAGATTTCTGCAATGGAGATCCCTCGCCGGTTCTTAGTGTGGTCTGCTATGAAGAGAGCATTACCCAGATTCACATCATTGGAAAAGAACAAGTTCCTTTGCCCAAGAACTTCTCCATTGACTCATTTTTCTCCACCCTCTCCAAGCTTCCTACTTTGAAAGTGCTCTCCTTGGTTTCCCTTGGATTATGGGGTCCTCTTCCTGCCAAAATTGTTGGAATTACATTTCTGGAAATCTTTAATATCACGTCAAACTTCTTGTATGGGGTGATTCCACCAGAATTATGGTCACTCTCTAGCCTCCAGGCAATTATTCTAGACAATAACTTGCTCTCTGGTCAGATTCCACCTTGGCTGGCTGGTCTGCCTTTTCTTACAGTGATGAGCTTGAAGAACAATTCCTTCAATGGCTCCTTACCAAGTTCAATTGGTGCATTGGACAATTTGAGAGTTATCCTGCTTGCCAACAATCAGTTTTCTGGAGAAGTGCCTGATATTAGCAGTCTGACTAATCTTCAAGTGCTGGATCTGGAAAATAACCACTTTGGACGTCTGTTCCCGGCAGTGGGCAGTAAAGTGGAGACACTTGTATTGAAGAACAACAGATTTAGCAGTGCCATTCCTTCTCACATGAACTCCAGTTTTCATTTGCAAAGATTCGACATTTCTGACAACAGGTTTATTGGCCCATTTCCCTCGTGGTTATTGTCTTTGCCTTCCTCCATTACCTTGATATAGCAGGAAACAGATTGACAGGAATGCTTTTGAGAACATGACTTGTAATTCTCAACTTGAAGTAGTAGACTTGTCCGGGAATCTTTTGAGTGGTAGCTTGCCTAGTTGTCTTGAATCAAATGCACACAGCAGGGTTGTCAAGTACTCTGAGAACTGCTTTACAAATGATGGCCAAGATCAGCATCCTCCTTGGTTTTGCAAAAATCAGGCATTGGCAGTAGGGCTTGTTCATCATAAGCAAAAGAGGGTTTCATCTAAGAAAGCAGCGGTTTCAAGCATAGTGTCAGGAGTTCTTGGAGGCACTGCACTCATGGCTTGTTTGCTATTTGTAGTCAAAAGAAGGATGAGCAAGAAAACAATGATAAAGAGTAGACCAGAAAATTTGACAAAAGAGAATCCTTTAAATGGCATTCCAACAAAGCTTCTCTCTGATGCAAGTAATTCCTTTTTCAATCTTGTCTATCTCAAAGAAAAAAAAATTCTTGAAAATTTCTTTAACTCTGCTGTCTTGTAGGATATATATCGCAAACAGTGAAGTCTGGAGCGCTTGATCTTCCATCATATAGATCCTTTTCATTGGAGGAGCTTGAAGAAGCCACTAATAAGTTTGATACATCTACTTTTATGGGTGAAGGATCTTTGGGTCAGGTACAACATTCAAATAAGCTTATCAGGGGCATACAATTTACCATGCAAAAATAAAATCCTACCTTGAGTCAAAGCAGCACTCAATCTTGCATAAATCCAATCCAAAAGGAATTCTAATTTGTGGGTGTGCTTAAGTCCTAGTTATAACATAGCCAGCATGGTACTTACTGCTGTTTTGGTTTGTAGATATACAGAGGCACATTGAGTAATGGGTCGTGTATTTCAATAAGTTGCTTGAAACTGAAAAGGAAGCATGCTTCTCAAGACTTCGATGTAGAACTGATCTCAAAGTTCAGACATACCCATTTGGTTAGTGCCCTTGGACATTGTCTCGAGTTCTATACCGAAGATTGCTTTGTCAGTCGAATGTTCATTGTGTTTGAACATGTTCCTCAAGTGACTCTAAAAAGCAAAATTTCAGGTGAAATGGTTAATTGAAAATTATCACAGATATCCTTTTTTTATTTTCCATTGACGCAATTTCTTTCACAGGACCTGCAAATCAAAGGTTGTCCTGGAATGAAAGAGTATCAGCAGCTATTGGTATTGCAAAAGGCATCCAGTATCTTCACTCAGGAATAGTTCCAGGAGTATATGGTCACAATTTGACGAGTTCAAGTGTGTTGGTGGATCAAAATTGTGTAGCGAAAATTATGGGTTATAATTTGCCTGTTTTAGCCAGGATTATGTCAACAGAGGTAAGAGTTAACAAAGTATCTTTGGTGGCCATTTTTCGTTTGTTGTTTTTTTCATGAAAAAGTGCTGTATCACAAAACCATTTAAATCCTGGACTTTCCAAACAATAATAGGAGGGAATGGCCTCTGCTAATGCATCCTCCAAGGAGATTTCATGTATGTCCCAAAGGTAAAATGCTTTCCTGTTATTTCATCGTTAGAATTATCTAATACATACACTCCAGTAAAAGAATGTAATGGTGTAAGCTATATTGATGAAGTAGACACTTTCTTTCTTTCTGAGGTATCTATGAGTCTTTGCATATGATGGAATCTTAGAGATTGTTGAGCAGCGTTTTTAAGATTCTTATGTCGGTTCTGCTAAGTTTTTTCTCCTTTTATCGAACCATAATCAATCTAAAATTCTAAACTTTGCATAAGTTAGGATTGGGATTCTTCCCAAAATGTTCTCTTTATTAAGTATTGTATTATTGTTCTGCAACTCATTCCCTAATAACCCTTCATATTCATGATTACTACAGTGAACTACATTGTATAAACCAAGTTTCAACTTCGAGTGTAAAAAGTTGCAATAAAGAATTTTTGGAGGAAGATTACCACAACTCTAGCTGTTTCTGTTACAGGATTCAACAAGATGCTATGACCGACATGTACGACTTCGGAATAATATTACTAGAAATTATCACTGGATGCCCAATAAATTCGAGAAATGTAACTGCAATGAAGCACCAGGTAATTAAGTTTTATTTTGTTTCTCAAAGATGAAGAATTTACGAGGAATGACTTATTGAAATATCTTTGCAGCTTCAATCAAGTGCCAGCGCTGATGAGATATCTCGAAAGAGCTTAGTTGATCCAGCCATTGCTAATACATGCTTGGATCAGTCACTGAGAACAGTCATGGATATCTGCATCAAATGTCTATCAATGGACCCAAAGGAGCAACCTTCTGTTGAGGATGTCTTGTGGAATCTGCAATTTGCTGCCCAAGTCCAGGAATATTGGAAGGGTGAATTTCATAGCAGTGAAGAATCTCCTGTTTCACCTTTTCAGCCTCCACATCTAAAAATTGCTGCTTGGAGAAGATAGTGTCAGAGTAGTTAAGTGCCATGAATATCTTCAACCTGTTTCTGTTTCCTAATTTTTTTCATAAGCTGCATGCTGAAAGTGATAATTTGGCTATTCATCTTCATGTCAAACAAATTGGCTCTAAAACCAATGAATCTTCCACCTATGAAGCCTGCATACTCTAGTTCAGGGAAAATATTAAAGATTTACCTTTTTTAAATAGAAAATTAAGATTAAAAAATTTATATGGTATCAGAGCTAATGGACATAAGTTTGAGTTCCCCACAACCTTTGGCTATTATATTTTCTATTATTGATTTTTTGTATATTTATGCTTTTTGTTATTAGGTTGAGTATTTTTGTAACATTCAATGAAGAAGACACTCAAGAGTTTTGTATTCATTTTGAAGGCAAAAGGCTTATAGTTGTTTGGCATTTTAATAGCGAAATCCCAGGCTTAGGTATAGAATTAGGCCAATTGCTTAACCTTGTAAATATTTGCAGCATCAGGCTCTCACTTTTTCTCTAATCTCTAAAGTTCAATTAGCCTCCCATTTTTTAGTAAATATTGTAATTTTCTAGCAAACTTTGGATGTGCATTTCTATATATTTTTTTGTGTTCGCCTCTTGAGACATTCATGAATTTTCTCAAAGAATTTTAATTTTATAAAAAGAATGTTAATTTGTGTCTTTTTAATCTTCGTTTACTTGTTTGTTCTCGTGGTTAGATGACCCTATTTTTTAACAAAAACCCAGGAAACAAAAACAAGTAAGAGAAGAAACTCTTCCAAGTTCTATGCATCTTTAATATTCATATTTTGGTTCTGCCACGATAATGCTTTACGCCTTACAAGTCTTTCCCAGTAATCATGCCAAGTTTCAAGTAAAAAGAGTTGGAACTCAAGCTAGATTCAGCCCTCCGCCGAGGGGACGGCGCCGCCATCGAGCCGCGGTGGCCCGACGCCACGCTGCAGGCCATCGGCCTCATCGGAGACGACCCAATTGCCAGGGAAGGCTTCTTTCAAAGCGCATGCATGTAACTATGCGTCTGTGCAAATGTGTCGGCCCACGTTTCCATGGAAAAGAAACAATGGTGGATAGAAGCTCTCGGGGAGAGTAGTGTAAGGAGTGTAGGGGGAGGGAGAAGGAAGAGAAACGTTTGGAGGGAGTTGAAGGCAACTGGCCACGGTGATCTTGCCAGTCCATGTGGCGTGATGTTATTGACTGCCATGTGCCATTATAGATATGCTGGGCCTACGCCATACTTGTGAACAGTTATATATTTTTTGTGAGTGTTTGCGCGTGTATATATATATAAATTATATAAAAAATTATTGAATTAAGACGAGAGTCATTCTCCTACCCCTCTCACGATCTGTTCGACCCACTTGACCTGCCTAACCCGTCCGAACTGCCCTTCCACTACGACTACGTCACTACTTGTCGCCACGGCCCTCGGCCCTGGCTGACACCCCTGCTCACTACCCCCTCCCCCCACCCAGCCACCGCCTGATTCCCACCGCCGTGGTCCTTGCCCCTAGCCCTTGTTGCCACCAACAACCCCTCCCTCTCCGCCATTGCCCGATTCTGTGCCCCGGCCCGCCACAGGTGGTGGCGCGATTGCGAGCAGGAGGGATAGTTTGGGCGGGTCAAGTGGGTAGGCAAGTCGGACGAATCGTGAGGGGGTAAGAAAATGAACGAGAGTTACTGGATTTTGATCAAGCGACTCTTGTGTAACAAAGTATTGTATGCTACAAAAGCTTGCAGCGTACCATAGTATATATATAATGTACGAGGGAGCAAAATAATTTTGGTAGTGTGTGTTAATTAATACATCAATATTAATAATCCCATGTCTTTGGAAGTGATAAGATATAAGTGAAATATCTTACATGGTGAAATTAATTAATTTTATAGTTTAAATAAATTAGGTTAATGAACTAAACCAAATTTTTAAGTTTCCAAAATGAATGATAATAACTTTATCTTATATTCCTTTGTTGATATTGTATATCTTATTTTTTAGGGTTTATTTGGTGATGATGGTTGATATAGAATTTTAAGTACCATATTAGTTATAATATAGGATTTATAGTTGATATGAGGTATATTTAGTTTAACTGGGTGGTTGAATCAAGTTAAAGTTGCATGATGACGGTTGTTATCAATAATTTATTTAACACATTTAAAATATCAGGATTTTTATATAAAAAATGGATTTTATGAAAAGTTTTATATTAAAAGTCGGGTATAAATTAAAATAAAGTGAATATTTAAATTATACCGAATTGAAAGTTGGTATGGGTGGTCCGATATGATCCGATATTTAAAACAACGGATTAATAGATTGAAATTTGTAGGAGAGATATGACTTAAATATAAATATGTTTTTATTTAATTAGATCTAAAGTGTTAATATAATTCATATTTAATCTAAATTAAAAATATTATATTTATTTATACGACTAAATGAAATTTGACGAAACAATATATAAAATTGAGATTACATGAATAATAAAATAAAAAAAATGCAATTGTTAGTTTTTTTATAAATTTATTTTCTTTATTAATTATTAGGAGTCATGGATGCAGAGGAGTGGATACGTGATGCATAATGCTCTTGAAAAGTGTCCGTTAGCCGAGATATGGACGCGGACGGATAACGGACAAAATGGTGTCCATCACCGGCGGTCCGACCCCGATCCCCCATCGTCGTCTCCGGCGGATCGTAGCGCCGCCGCAACGATCGATCGGATCGGAGAAGATGTACGGGTTCGAGGCGATGACGTTCAACATCCATGGCGGGTACCTGGAGGCCATCGTCCGGGGGCACCGCTCCGGCCTCCTCTCCGCCGCCGACTACAACAACCTGTGCCAGTGCGAGTCCCTCGACGACGTCAAGATGCACCTCTCCGCCACCGACTACGGCCCCTACCTCCAAAACGGTTTCCATCCCTCGCGCTTTTACCCGCCTTTTTCTCTTCCCATAAATTCTGGTTTTTTTTTAACCGCAAATATCATTACGTGTGGTCATGATTTTTGCAGAAAATAGTCACGGGACTGGGTGATTGAATTTTACGATTTTGGGATGAAATGAATTGGGTTGTTGATTTGATTTGATTCGATTCGATTCGATTCGGTAGGAAAATTTTGTTTTGTGATTTGGGAGCGAAATTTTGTATGTGCTTCATTGTCCATTTTGGTGTTTTTTGTTTTTCTTGATGAGATAGATTCATGGGGGGTCTGAGCTTGGTTTTTGTTTTTTTTGGCATAAAGTCGGCGAATTTGCTGATTTTGGGGTGGGGGAATTTGTTGTTTGTGCGATGCTTGAAGGAATTTTTGTATGCTCCATTGTTGATTTTGGTGGGTTTTCTTTTTTTGTGGATGGGATTGACTCGTGGGACTGAGCTTTTTCAAATTTTGCAGATTTGGTATGGAAATGGATTGGTTGTTTGCATGGTGTTTGGGGAATGGATTATGTTTTCTATGTGGGTGGGTTTTGATGTGATTGATTGATGGGTCGGCTGTGAGGTTGAATCTATGTGCTCGAGCTCGCCGAATTTGCTGATTTTGGAACTTTTTTTTGGATTTAGCAGCAAAAAAGTTATGTTTTTCACTGCCCATTTTGGGATTTTTTATTTTATTTATTATTATTATTATTAGTTATAAATTTGTGTTCCTTTTGATGTTAATTAGCTCCAGAATGGGCAGTGTCTTCTGGTTTACTTTTGATTTTGTGTTGATTTGCAGTTTCTGATTGTTGTTTTCGGAGGAATTGACTGATGGTTTGGTTGAGAAGTTGAGTTTGGAGATTGAAAGTCACCGAATTTGCAGATTTTGAATGAATTGGTTGTTGCCTGCTTGATGTCAGAGCAAACCACACACTTTTGCTTAATGGTCAATTCTTATTCTTGTTAGAGATGTCTGCTCTAAATTTGTGGATTTGAAAGGAAATGATTGGTGTTTTCCATGTTTGGATTCCTTGCAAATGAGTTTACAAGCCTAAATTAACTGAATTTGCTGATTTAGAATGAATTGATTGCTGCAGCATGATGATGGGACAAAATCTGTGCTTCTCATGACTCAATACTCTTTCTTATTAGTGATGTCTGCTCTTGCATTTTTCTTTTAGATATCATAGTGCTTTTTGATTAAACTACTTTCTCCAGGGCTAGAATTTGCCAACAAATGAGAGAATTTACTCGCATTTTTTGAAAGCACAGCAAAGATTTCAAACACGTCTTTAATTCTGCATTTTGTGATGGATGATAATAAAAGAAGACTGCTTCAAACGGTGGATCTGATATGTTTTTAGGTGTTTTTTAGCAGAAGTAGAATGTTTGACTTTCTTTCATTGGTCAGTGTGACAAAAAAAGAAATTCTGCTATTACACCTAGAAGATCCTACCTTTTAAAAAAGGAAAAAAACAGTGTCGGCATGTTTTTGAAGTAGCCTTTTATTAATGAACTTTACTTTTTAGTGTTTGCGATGTCTCAATTTTTGATTCATTTGCCTTTTGGATTGACTTTATCCTGCTAACTTGTTAGTTCCATTTTGTAATTGGTTAGACCTTTTTAAGTTAATTTAATGTTAACATTCAATATATTGGATGTCCAATGCTGTGTGTTTGGGTATAAGTGTATTTAACTAGTGTCATGTTGGGAATCCTTCCAGAGCCCTCGCCATTGCATACTACAACCATTGTGGAGAAGTGCACTCTTAAGCTCGTTGATGATTATAAGCATATGTTATGCCAAGCAACAGAGCCTTTATCTACATTCCTTGAGTATATCACGTGTGTGTCTTTCTTACAGCTATTTTCTTCCATAAAACTTTGGTATCCTTTTGTAGAAACGGCCTTAAAACAGTTTTTTAATCATTTTTTCAGATATGGTCACATGATTGACAATGTTGTTCTTATTGTCACGGGTACCTTGCATGAAAGAGATGTCCAAGAACTTCTAGAGAAATGTCATCCTTTGGGGATGTTTGACAGGTATTGTTGAGTCTGAACTTCTTTTGTTGTTTACTGTCGTGGACATGATTATAACTTTCTTTTTTCTTCTCTCAGCATTGCTACTCTTGCAGTGGCTCAGAACATGCGAGAGCTCTACAGATTAGTCCTAGTTGACACACCGTTGGCCCCTTATTTCTCTGAATGTATTACATCAGAGGTACATACTCCTCTTGTTTCCTTTTATTTGGTGTATATTTATTCGGTAATATGGTAGTTTCTTGAGCTAGAAAATTTGACCTGGATTAAGACTATCTACATATTTGGATTGTTATGTGGCATTTTTAGTCTAATGCATATGGTTCTTCTATATAGACTCATTTAAATGCTTGGATTTGCACCTTATATGGAGCTTTAATGTTTTGTAGGACTTGGATGACATGAACATTGAGATCATGAGGAATACACTCTATAAGGCATATTTGGAAGACTTCTACAGGTTTTGCCAGGTATATATGTAATGGTTGATGCATATTTGCTTTTTAGCGTGCATGAGGCATTTTTGTCCTGATTATTTTCGTTATCAGAAACTAGGTGGTGCTACCGCAGAAATTATGTCTGATATCCTTGCCTTTGAAGCTGATAGAAGGGCAGTCAATATTACAATCAACAGGTACATGATCCTGGTTTCTGCATTGTTTCCTGTTTGTTTGAGCGCTTGGGAGTTGAAGTGCAAATGCAAGAATGAGGATGCCTTTTGTGTGATGTCTTATTACATTTTTATCATGGTTCTGAAGTATTGGCACTGAGCTAACAAGAGATGATCGAAAGAAGTTATATTCAAATTTTGGATTGCTGTAAGTTTCCTGGATCCAGTAAAAAATTAGATATGTTGCCTTGCTTGAATTATTTTAAACAGACATATTTAAGTTTATATCTTCACAGATACCCCTATGGTCATGAAGAACTTTCTGTATGCGAAGACATTGATCAGGTAATGGTTATCAGGTTACTGACTGTTGCTGTATCTGTTACTCCTGATTCATGTTATCGTCCATCATGCAAAAGCACATACTCATCATCATATTATCAACATCAACAATCAAGTTTGGGGACTCAAAATTTTCCCTTTCACTTGATCACTGATCATTTCTAAGAAGGCGCATTTGATTTCACTGTTTAAATTGAAGGAGTGCACAGGTTCAATCTGCTTTGTCTTTTTTCTATCTACTCTTGCTAATCTTTCGTTATTGGTCGCACCATTAGGGTTTTCCGCTTATTTCATATGAACTTACTTGATATCAGCAGTCAAATGCTGTTTGTGCAATGCTGGCCTATCTTTGAAGAAGTTCTAGCAGACGGTTTATCATCTTGTGATTTTCTAAGATGTCCATGGATGTCCCAGGTTCGTGGTGTCATGGAGAAGTATCCCCCATATCAGTCTATTTTTGCCAAGATGTCATACGGCGAGACACAATTGCTGGATAAGGCATTCTATGAAGAAGAGGTCAAAAGGCTCTGCTTGGCTTTCGAACAGCAGGTGTGCAAACATTTGCATTCTCAAAATTTTTATAAGCATGCATTGCGACTACTTTGCCCTTAATTCCTCCTATTTCAAGATTCTCATGGAACTTTTCCCCCTTCACTCTTTACCATTCAATCTGCAGTTCCACTATGGTGTATTTTTTGCTTACATGAAACTAAGAGAGCAGGAGATTCGGAATTTGATGTGGATCTCTGAGTGTGTAGCTCAGAACCAGAAATCCAGGGTTCATGATAGTGTTGTCTTCATCTTCTAAAAAAACTGCCATTTGCATAGGTAAGGTGCCTCATTTGATTGTTGATGTATTATAAATTTGTCGATGAGTTGTAGGGGCCTACAGTTATTATAGCTGCTTCCTTTCTTGTTATGCGTCCGAGAAAAAACATGTTGCTCCTGGAATAAATAGCGAGTTGAAGCTTAACGTACTCTCAGTTTGTTGTTTACTTGATTTTTTTCGTGTTTCATCAGCAGATCATTTGATTGCTAAAGGATTATTTTTATGCTCTCAGTTATATGGTTGCTTCTATGTATCTTCTAGCAATTAACACATGTTATACCTATGAATTAAAGGGAATGCTTTATTGCCCTCTTTGAAAAAGAAAGAAGCATAAGAATGCATACCCAAGAACTTTAATGGCATCAGACACATGCTTAACTATATTCCCAAGGTATTTGCCAGATTATCAGAATTGTGATGTGGGCATTGGATCAGTTTAATTACTGCTCAAATTAAATGAAAGATATATGCCTGTCTTATGGAGCAAGGTTACGATGCTTACCAAGACCTGACGTGCTGGATCTTTGCAATGCTTTCATTGATTCTTTCTTTGAAACCAATTACCACCAATGATATAAGTTTGATCTGACTACTGTTTCCCTCCTTACTGCCATAATATAGTATACAATGCCTCCATGCATGCCTAGCTATTTTCTTGTTTTTTGTGATCTTTCTTCTACAAAAAACTTTCTTAAAATCTTCCTTCCATGTTCCCAAAATATTTCTTTGATTCAATCTTTTCAGCCCCGCCTTTCTATTTGGCTCTTCCTCTTACTCCCATACTTGTTATACCTAAGCCTTTTAGCTTAGGTGTTTCATAACCAGCTGCTTTATTGTTTTCTTTGCTCTTTGCTTCCATCAAATAGTTTTTTTCCATCCTACTTTTGCATCTAAAAACATGAAAAAATGTCTACAGAAGACATGGTCAATATTGTTTTAAGTGCATTCTCCTGTATGTTGCACCCAGCTTATCAACTCCTAGGCAACATGCCCAACCTAGAGGAAAATGCAAAAAAGTTGAAAGAAGATGCAGAGATTCTGAGTAACACTGAAGAAAATTTACACCAAAGGGTCGGTTATGCTCGCTCCCAAGGACTCCAACCATGAGTTGATGCTCAAAATTGGCTTAAAAAGGCTAGCCAATTGAAGGTTGAAGTGAAAGCATTTGATCAGGAACTTTTTCAGCAAAGCTCGACTTGGCTTGTTGGGTTTTGCCCAAATTGCAAGATGGGAAGAAAGGCAGAAGAAACTCAGGTCTGTGCAAAACTTGATACAACAAAGTGAGAAGTTCAAAATTGTTGCAGACCCTGTTCATAAAGATATTGTAGGAATGATACCACCTGATAAAGTTGTAGTGCATAATGTTGCTTATAGAAAGATGCAGAGGATAATTGGAGCTGACAATGTTGGAATTGTGGGAAGTCATGGTTTAGCAATGGGGTGGGAAAAACATGTTTTCTAAGAAGAATTTGGAATGATTTTGGAAATACAGTCATTTAATTTCGAGATAAAATACGTAAAAGATGATGGAAATATATACAAGTAACAAGGTTTGGCAACATGCTTAGTTCCGTATTTATCGTTGGATTACAAGCCTCAATCCATAAAATAATAAAAATTATAGTTTAAAAACATAATTAGGACTTGGACTTGACTTGGTGTCTACCATGGTTGCATAAATCGGAATCGGAATCGGAATCGGTTTTCCCGTGAATCGGAATCGGAATCGGAATCGGTCTGAATCGGCCAGGAATCGGTTCAGTTGAATCGGTTCAAATCGGTCCTATACAAAAATTTGCCAACTTAGTTCAAAAATACCTGAAATACATAATTATATAATTTTTCAACATAAATACACAAATTCAAGTATTTATACAACAATCACAAAGGTATGTAATTATAACAATACAACGGTAGAGTCATACCTGAAAGAACAAATAAGAACATACCTGAAAGAATATACTCTTTATATAATTCAAATAAGAGCAAACCTGAAAAATATACTCTTTATGTAATGAACACAATTTTATATAATTACATACCTAAAAGAGCATCACAATTTATCACAATTTCCACAATATCATAAGTATATACACAATGTTCATATATCATCATCTGTGTTCTATCAAATAATAACAACAAGACATTAATACAAGTCCAAAAAATAAATGTTCAACACAATTTTACACAGGGCTTAATACTAAATCATCTAAGTCATCATCTGAATCATCTTCGGAGTCCGAGTCATTATCACCAATCGGAATAGTAGAACTATCATCTGCATTAACACGAGACCCCTGCGTAAAAGGAGGCATAGAACTCCCACTCATATGAAGTCCCTCAGGTTCAGGAGGCAAAGACAAATTTTGTTGGGAGTCAATATGTACATCAATATCAATATTTTGTCCACTAGGAAGAGGAGGCAAAGAAAAACCATCAGACGTAGAAGAACACGATCCAATTGCAGTTTTTAATGTGTTGCCACTTTCATTTGCTAGAAAGGCTTCTTCATCTGCACCATCATTGTTGCCAACATTGGTACCAAAGAAATCATCCTGTATAAAAAAGTCATACCCTATTCATTTCAATTCAAAAAAAAATTCATACACAAAATCATGAATGTGATGTAAGGTTTATTTAAACATACCGATGGGGATGGGTTGTCCCGTTCTCCAACCCACTCATCTAACGAGTCTTCTAAACTCAAATGTTCACTAACTGCATCATATTTATGCCTCCACCTCAACTCGTTTTCTTTGACCCGCATGTTATAATGAACATATACAAGATCATTTACTCTCTTCCTTGCAAGTCGATTTCTTTTTTGGTATGTACTTGGTCAAAAGTGCTCCAATTACGTTCACAGCCCGATGATGATGAAGTTTGACTAAGTATTCTAATAGCTAATTTTTGTAGTTCAGGGCAGCTTATACCATGTTGCTCCCACCATGATGCTACATTTGATAAATTGATTTACTTATAAGCTTGCAATAAATATGAAATCTGGAGAAAGGTGGATTTTACCTGGGTGGAGGACTTTTCTATTGGTAATGGCAAGAGAATGTCCAAAATCTCCTTTTGCAGATACAAAATCGGACCACTACAAAATATTAAAACAAAATGAATCATCATATTTAGTTATACATAAACATTTATATATAAAAATTAAAAATAATAGTATCTTAACCTGCAAAGATGCCATGGATCGAGCTACCTCATTGACTTCCAAACGACAAATGACATCATTGAATGCACGATACACCTCACTTGGCTACAAAATTATTCCCAATCAAACACAAGCAATATGAAATTGTTAAAAAAATCATAAAAGGTATGTAAGTCAAATAAGAGCATACAATGTTTGAGTGAGGGCGATAACGGGTTTGAGGATTAAGCATATATGCTGCAGCATGAAGAGGATGACAAAATTGATTCGCCCATCTCTTGGTGATGATATCAACAAATAACTTGTATCGTTCGACTTTCATGCCATGTACCTCTTTTATTTTTTCGATAGTCTTTTGCATTTCATCGTAAACAAATGGCATCGAAGGTCTTTCATCACTATCCACCAATCTCAAAAATCGAACAAGTGGCTCAATTGTTTTATGCACAAATTCCATCTTCTTCCAAAAATGTGCACTCAAGATAATATTTTCAGCTGCTATTCCATCCTCATCTTTTGCAAACTTCGATGATGAATACATTTCAGAAACAAACATCTTTTTCAGAGCCTGCTTGTGCTCCAGGAAACTAGCAATCGTCAAAAAATGAGTAGCAAATCGAGTTGCCCCAGGTCTCACCAATTCATGTCCATTTGTGAAATTATTCCTCATAAGAGCCAACAACCATGAGTGGTTGTATATAAGTTTGGTGACTTTCTGTGCATTCATAATACATGTTCCAACTTTCTTAATTTTTGCAAAGTCTTTCAGCATCAAGTTTATACAATGGGCAGCACACGGAGTCCAAAATAGATGTGGTCTCTTCTGTTCTAGCATCTTCCCTGCAGCTTTGTATGCCGACGCGTTATCAGTGATAACCTGCACAACATTTTCCTCCCCAACTTCTTCAACTACTTTGTCCAGTAAACTAAATAAATACGTAGCATCCTTTTTTTGTCTGAAGCATCCACTGATCCAAGGAAATACATTCCTCTTGGGCAGTAAACTAGAAAGTTGATCAAAGTTTTACCGGATTGATTGGTCCACCCGTCAGACATAATAGAACAGCCTGTTGTCTTCCAAGTTAATTTTATATCCTCTAAACTAGCATTTATGGAAGCCACTTCAGCAGTAAGAAGATTGCCTGACAAAGAATGTCTGCCCGGAGGTTTGATCCCTTGATTACCATATTTACCTACCACATCAATCATTTTCTGAAAGTAAGGCGAGTCTACAACATGGAAAGGAATGGCACAATGATAGAAGAATCGAGCAATGGCTGTGTGGAAGTGCTCTTTTGCTTTCTTTTCTATTGCCGTAGATAATCTCATTTGACCCGATGTGTTCTTCTTTTCACTTTCAAAAATAGGTGCCTTCCTCTTCGTATTTGACTTAGAGCACCTAACACTTTGCTCCCGAACTTCCATCTCTTCCATATCTGAGTCATTCAAACCATATGACCCTATTTCTTCTCTAATCTTTTGTTTTTCTTTCTTGGCCTTTTCCACACCTTTGAAATAATCTTTCATTTTTTGTGCATCTGCTTCAGGAACTTTCTTACAAGCTGCAACATTTCCTTTGAGTCCAGCAATATGTTGCTTGAAGCGATATATCCCTCCACTTATGGTTTTTCCGCAAAAGTTACAAATAACTTGCTTCTTAGATGCATCAAGTGGTGTGCCATATTCCCATCCAAAATCCATCTTCCCTGTGACTGACATCTCGAAATTTTGATAACTTCAAATGACTCTGTAGTTAAATTTGCAGCAAACTGAACACGAAGGCAAAGACAATTAACTGCAAAAACCGTCAATTACAGTTCCTAAAAACCCTAGCATATCAACACTAGCACACCAAAAAAATTCATCATCAATCTAACCACTACCAAGCAAATTTTCAAGACTTCCAAGCTATATTAGCACATCACAATTTGCATATCACGATTTGTACATAGCACATACTCGCACATCACAATTTACCGCACGCACAAAATTTCAATTTGGACATCACAATTTGCACTTCATATTAATCAATTAGAACATCATAGATAACAATTTGCACTTCATATTAATCAATTAGAACATCATAGATAACAATTTACACCTCACAATATTCAATTTCAATAAAAAAATCTAAACCAAGAAGACATTCTAGGTTGTTCAAGAGAAGGCCTAAGAAAATTCCATTCCGTTCTGTCAACTGCTCCATTAGCATATGCAGAAGTGCTTAAATTCTCCATGCCCATGAACTCCACTCAACTCGACTTCAAAAACTCTCGTATCAAGAGATTAGGACTTTGCTGAAAGTGTAAAACACCACTAAGCAAGAGACCCACCCAAAGCATGCACATTTTGAGGAGCAATTCATAACTCTAGGTACAGGGAAATCACGAGGATGCCCATCAGTTAGCGAGATAAACAGAAACAACAGAAGACGAGTCTATCCCAACAAACAACTAAGCCCCGAATAAGCACTAAAACAACAAATCGATGAAAATGCACACTTTGCATGCAAGAATAGATAAATAGGCGCTCAATTCGATAACACAGATCATGCAATTACGACAGATAACACAGATCCAATTACATAAATAGTCGCTCAATTCGATAACACAGATCATGCAATTCTTCTTCCACACATACATAAATAGGCGCTCAATTCTAGATTTCTTCTTCTTCCACCTTATCCTGAAATCCGATAACACAGATCCAATTACCTCAATTCCACTCCATTATAGACGCTCAATTTACCAGATCATGCAATAATAAAAACAATACAATACAATAAGCCATAAGGAGGAGCAAAAAAAAAAAAAAAAACAGCAACAACAACACAAAATTAAACGTTTTTAAAATCCGAATGACGGTGATTGTTTACCTGGTCCACACGCAGCAACATTTCCCCATCAACTTATTCAAAATTCACATGCAGCAACATGGAAATGTCAAAACGAAAACGCGATTTTTTACCTGGAATTAGTCCGAATGACGGTGGCGGAATCGCGGCGGAGGGCGGAGCTGAGGACGGCGGCAGCGCGGCGGAGGGCGGAGCTGAGGACGGCGGCAGACCGGCGGAGGGCGGCGGAGGGAACGCGGCGGCGGAATACGGGGGAGAGGGGTTTGATTTAGGTTTTTAAAATCTAAATTACCATTTTACCCATGCTTAAATAATTTAATCAAAATCATACCTAGGGTATTTTGGTAATTTTGTAAAAAAACCGATTCCGATTTAAATCGGCCGATTCCGATTCCGATTTAAATCGGTCGGAATCGGCCGAAAATCGCCGATTCCATACCCGATTCGGGGCC